>RJWH01007942.1:0-35121 GCA_004363575.1 Solenodon paradoxus | reverse complement strand
TTGACACCTAGAAACACAAACTGAGAAAAACTAGATAAAGAGACATCTCCAAACATCACAACCAAACCCAGCATGTCACAGAGGAATTCCCACAGGCCGGGGGCAGGTGTCTCAGCAGAAACTGTCAAGACCAGAGGGGAGGGCCAGGACCCGTCGTGTAGAAACAGAAAACACTTCACACCAAGAGTTTCATACTAGGCGAAGTTAACATTCAGAACGGGAAGGGAGATTTAAGAGTTTCCCAGACAAGCAAAAGATAATGTGATTCATCACTACTAAACTGGCTTGCAAAAAATGTTAAAAAGATTCCTTTAAATTGAAAAGAAATAATACTAAGTATGACTTCTTTTTCTTTTTTTTTTTAAAGGAAAGGTGCAGCAGGAATGAAGGCGAGCAGGCAGGCAGAAGAGTTAAGAAGAAGAAGTGTCTTTTTTATTTTTATGTAGTTGCTCACACTGTTTGTTCCCTCACCCCGCAGACCTGGGACTTGAACCCAAGGGTGTGTGGCCTGTGCTCCTTCAGAGGCGATTGACCTAACCGCTGCTCCACCAGGGAGCATCACTAAATGCAATTTTAAAAGCACACAAAAGGAAATACATCAGTGGAAAGAGTAAATGTACAGTAAAAGCTGTGAATCGATCACTTACAGAAAAGCATAGAGATGAAAAGATAAAGTAGTAAAATGAACTAAAATCACAAAAAAATAATTAAATGATACATATACGACAAAGCTATAAAATGAGACACAAGAACGAGCAGCTGTGAAATGTGTTCTAAGCAGGTATCAGTTCAAATCAGAAGGTCACACACACAGAAAGTTGTCCCTGAACCTCCCTGAACCTGACACCGACACGGAGCAAGGGCAAGAGCAGACAGAAAATAAAGTGAAAAGGGAATATAAACATATGCCAGAGAAAGGCATCACATCCCAAGGGAAGAGAGAAAAAGAGTAAACAGAGAGCAAGCAAGGAAATAGCTAGAATAAAACCATGAATAAAGCAGCAACATACCTACTACCAACAATCACTTTCACGTTAAATGGAGCAAACCCCCAGCGTCACAGAGGGCTGGGTGGGCACGAAGGTGCCAGGCGCGGGCTACACAGGGGTTGGGACACACTCGGGTAAGCGGCGGAGGACATTCCAGGAAAATGTGCAAAACAGACTGGAGCAGATACACTCACACCAGACACAGGGGACTTCAAAAGCGGGGCTGGAAGACAAAGACGGACGTGACACAATGCCAGCGGGGCGACCCCGCCAGGAGGACGTGAGCAGACACGCAGCAGTATGTGGTCGCACACAGGCACACCGCCATGTGGAAGGAGCGACGCCGATGTGTGAGGCGGGACTGACGGCCACACCGACACAGCAGAAAACGCTCCCAGTGCACGGCCATCGTGGCTGGGCCTTCCTGGCAGATCGCCCACAGGGGACCCGGCCTTACAGGGCGCATCAGGCCAGAGGAGCTGGATCAGCAGCCACACTCCACCCGAAGACGCCACATGCACATTCCTCTCCCTGCACGTGGATGGGTCACAACACAAATACCCATACATAGAAGATTAAAGTTTTATCCAGCATCTTACCGCATTGCGGTGGTGTGAAGCGAGAAGTCAACCACAGAAGAAAGCTGGAGAAATCACACACGTGAAGACGATACCACATGCTGCTGATCTGCTATCGGGCAGAGGTTACAGAACCCGAGATAAGTGCGCGAGGAAGACCGCTGCCCCAGGTCCGCGGACGCAGCTGATGCGCAGAAAGACGGAGCTCGCAGCGACACAGCCGGGTCTCGAGACACAAGAAAACACTCCATGTGACACAGACAAGGACAAATGAAGACTAATGCGATGGGAGGAAGGGAGTAGTAAAAACAGCAGGAAGAAGTGAAGTGGACACTGAAAGGCTGTGCGCAGCATCGGTCAGACCGAGAGCTGCTTCTTGGAGCAAGTTCACCGAGAACCTCGCATGAGACACACTAGCAAAAAAGAAAACACTCAAACGGCAAAGATGGCAAGTAGAAAAGGAGACGCCGCCGCGGAGAGCAAAGCAACACGAAGGTTACGAGGCATCTTTGAGCATCTATGCCAGCGACTGGACAGGCTGGAAGAAACGACACACTCTCAGAATTGCCTTCCAAGGCCGACCCGCAAAGCAGTGGAAAATCTATCAGCGAGAAAGGAAACTGGAGCCGTGATCGAAAAGCTCCCCCGAAACGGACGCGCAGATCAGACGGCTCCCTGGACGTTCTACCGGGTACAGACTTAGGACTTATTGTTCTCAAACTCTTCCAAAAAATCGAAGGGGAGGGAACACCTCTAATTTACTACAAAGGCCAGCATTGCTCTGCTGCCAGCACTGGGCAAGGCCATTACAGGGAGAGAAAATGACGGGCCGACGTCGCCGATAAACATAGACACCAAGCCCTCAACAAAACACCAGCAAACAAACCCAACGAAACACTGACACCAACACACACTGTGACCGAGCGGTCAGGTGGCAGAACTCAGGGAATCAATGTCACCACAAGGAAGAAAACAATGCCACCACATCCTGTGACAAATCCATAGGTGCAGAAACAGCTTTTGATCAGACCCAGCACCCATTTATGATAAAAAAATCAATAAACGGCCATAGAGAGAATGGACCTGAACAGAATATTAGAACCTGCGTTTCTGACCCAAGGCTGACATCAGGCTCAACGGTGAAAACGTAAGCTTTTCCTCTCAGACAGGGGGTAGGACGAGGAGCACCCCACTCGCACTGTGTTCAATACAGCCTGGGAAGCCAGAGAAGTTAGGTAAGAAAAAGAAATAAAAGATATGAAATTGGAAAAGAAGAATTAAAAAAAATTGCAGATGACAGAAAACCCTGGAAGACTCAAAAAAAAAAAAAACAAAAAAACACACCAGAAATCCTGTTAAAATGATAAATATAACAAAGTTGCAGGTTACAAAATCAATATAAAAATCTGTTGTTTCTACATGGGAACGACAGACTCGGGAAAGGACACTATTTTCAATCACATCGGAAAGAATGAAATACCCAGGCATAAACCGAACCAGTGAGGGGAAAGGCCTGCACGCTGAGAACTAAGAGGCACTGGTGAAAGAAACGGAAAAAGACAAAGAAATGGAACAAGTTCCACCATCCCGGCGGCAAGCACCCAGGTTGCTAAAATGGCCATTTCGCTGTAGAGCGAGTGGATTCGGCGCAATTACGACCGAATCCTGATGGCGTTCTTCGCAGGCAGGGCAGCCGGCCACATCCAGCACCTGCACGTGGGCCGTGACGGTGTCAACCATGCGCTTCTAAGGCTGCCTTTTCCTCGTCCAGCGCGGCGCACGGATGAGACCCGCAGGAGCTTGATTCCGTGGCAGGGGGGACCGTGGAGAGGCTGCGCGGGCCGGTCCTCCCCGCCCGAGGAGGGGTAGCCGAGTCCTCCGCCCGCGGGGACGGCGGAGGGGAAGCAGGTGCAGCCAGATTCCCAGAAAAGCGAGGCTCACAGGCCGCTCCAGGACAGGCTGCGCTGTCTGCCGTCCCAGATGGGAGGCCAGGAACGAGGCCCACATTTGAGGACGTCGCTGCCCCTACCAGCACACGCACTAGGCGTCTAGCATGAGGGAACGTGTGGCCACACCCAACAGTGGACAGGGCGGCTCTGCAGCCCCTGGACTTCACGACGAGCTCGTGGTCAGACACACCCCTCGTCCTGGTCACAGGCACGGTGGCCACACCTGTACTGCTCACTCCGCCATGATCTCTGCAAGGGGCCCCCCATGGGTGCACAGACAGGGAAGGATGCATGCAGGGCGGGGCCAGCACAGGACACTCGCCTGTCCACTCCTCAGGGGCGTGTCCAAGAACACGAGGCCCCTTGGCAGAGCGCGGGGCCTGCACTGGTGCACACCTGTATGTGATCACGTGTGCACGGGTATTCATGTGGCACATGTGTGTACATGCATGCGTGAGGCTGCCCTCCCAGGACACTGGGTGTGCGGCACGGCCGTGTGCTCCAAGGGGGGTGCTGCTGGGTGCTGAGCAGAAGTGAACCTGCAACGCTGCAGAAGCCCCAGCACCACCCGGCCCCCGTGCCCTGGTGTCCAGGTCAGACTGTGCCCGTGGGCTGGCACCTGGAGGAGGTGGCCGTGTGGCTTCGCCTCCGTCCGAGGGCCTCCTGGTCTCTGTTCCTCCCCGTGTGGCCTCTGATATAGTCGCCCACTGCATCCTCCACCGCGGCCCGTGTGTCCGGCCCACAACACTGCGAAGCGGCCAGCACCGGCCATGCCTGTGACACGCCTGTGCTGTGACTGCAGCCCCCGTGAACTCTGCCTCCCTGGATGTCCTCTGCCGAGGCCGCCGAGGCCCTGGTCCTCCGGAAACCGGACCGTTTGATGCAGGGCTGTGGCCCGAGGCCAGGCCTGAGGCGGAGCCCGGTGTGCCCGGTGAGGTCTGTCAGCAGCGCGCTCGCTCGCCTGCGCGCGGATGTGGCGTCGGTCCCCAGGGCTGCTGGCAACCGGCTCCATCAACCAGTCAGCGTGAGCTCCTCTGTCTTTCACGGGCCTCTGGGCCTGTCCCTGAAGGACTTGTCCCCCACACCCCGGGGCAGAAGTATCTGGGACGGCGGGCCGTCCCATCTGTCTGCTGACACCCTGTCCTCACACACAGCATGGCCACGTGTGGGGACAGGGCCTGTGGGACGTGAGCTGAGGGCACCAGCTGAGCAGTGTCCTTACAGAAAGGGATGCCTGGGCACAGACAGGCAGCAGTGGACGGCGATGTAGAGGCACCAGGGAGGACACGCACGCGGGTGGACAGCCTGGGCCAGAGGCGCTGCCCTGCAGACGCCGACCGGACGCCTGGCCCAGACGGGGTGGGAGGCACCCTGGGTTCCCCGGGTTCACCCATCACGGCCCCAAGGCCCACTTCCCTCGGAGCCACGACCGACCTGCCCTGGACGGCGGAACAGCGGTGACGACCACGCAGATGAACGCAGAGCCTTTGGCTTCCCACTAAGTCTGTTCCCACAAATGGTCCGTCTTCCTGTTCCGTACGCGGCACGCGGCCATGCTCACCGCGCTCCCCCAGCGCGACTCCACACGGTCCCGGAGGGAGGTCTTCTGGGTGGCCCAGCCGTCCTGCACCCCGAGTCGTGTCTGACGCCCGCAGGTGCCCGTGCGGACAACAGCGACCGCAGAGCTTTAGCCCAGCCTGCAGCCCGCTGCTCCCCCACGCGCACCTGTGGCCGCACTGCGCCACCGCTGCCCTCCTGTCCAGGCCGCCACTCACCAGGCGGCTGCTCAGCCTCTGCCTCCCGCCGGCCCCGCTACCCAACGGGCTCCTGGGCTTGTCCTCCCACAGTGTCCCTGTCCTCAGGGTCCTGAGGAGACCCTGGAAGTCTCTGCTCCTGGTGGGCCGCCCGCGAACCCCAGCGCCCAGTCTGCACGGAGCCAAAGCTGGAACGTCCGGGAGGCCACGCCGAGTCTGGTGGCGCCGAGCGCAGCTCTGCCCCTTATGTGAGGTTGCCTGCTGGCCGTGAGACTGACCGCGCAGGAGTCTAAGACTGCAGAAACGGCAAACTGCCAAAGACTATTGCTTTCTGCTGTTGCGAAACAATCCTCTCGCAGCTGCAGATGCCAGCGGTGCTGCCTGGAAAAGTCTACGGTCACCAGCACCCTGAGGACTGACCTCGCCCCATCCCAGCCACAAACCTCCCCGCCCTGGGCACAGAGAAACTTGCTCTCGCTAAAGAAAACTGTCATTTTCATTCTGAACACGGCCCACCTGCAGCATCCTAATGAATCTTAAATTCTCTTAGAAACTTTCTTTTTCTGCAGGTGGGCTGCAAAACGAAACTAACATTTTCTGTCCCTTCCTGCTGACCTGTGCACGCGCAGCAGCCTCTAACCCACCTCCACGTCCTCACACGGCTCTGTTCCCGTTACGGCCTCTCTCTCAAACCCCGGAGCTCAGCTGGAGCCCTGCTCGGCCCCGGGCCTCCCAGGACTTTGTCAGATGGCAATTTGTTTTGGGGACACTCCGTCAGTCATTCGTTTCTGCCTTCTCTGACTGTTTAGACAGACAGGGGAGATGATTTGTCTAATCAACACTCACCGGCCTGTCTCCGCTGCCCTGTCCCCCACTGGAGGCAGCGCACAATCGGGCATTCCAAGAGGCGGCCCCTTGGGAGGCCCCCTAAAAACCTCTGCCATCTCGGTCTCACTGATTTAAGACCCAGCAACTCCTGTGTACTGCTACAGGTTTGACCTCAGTATCAATTCATAATAATTCTCAATGGCCTGAAAATGGAACTTGCAACTTCCTGGAGTTTTGTCGCTGCCCTGGAAGGAGACCGAACTTTCCACCTGTCCAGGTGTCCCTTTACTTTCATGAGTGTCCCTCTGTCACTCTGGTCTCACACACAATCCTCCTCCTCCACTTGGAGCCCAGGCGGACACTTTCGCACCAGCCACTCTACCCACTGGTGTGGCCCGATCTGGAGGACGTGAGGCTGGGTCCCCGCAGCTGCTGGAGACACGTTCACTCCGGGGATACCCCAGCCCGCGTTCTGCCGCTTCGAGGGGCCCCAGCTGCCAGAAGAAGGGAAACCGCTTCTGGAAGGCCGCAACCTCTGGGCTGCGTTCTCCCGGCACGTATGTCGGGTCCAGCCTCCGCCGTTCTTCTGGGCACTGCCGCTCCGGCTGAGACATGTATGCAGTGGACATCACAGCTGTAGGAGAACGGAGAGACTAATGTCTCAGGAAAAGGCCCCAGGCTCTGCGATGCGGGGACGCAGGGCTGACTGCCCTCCCAAGCCAGTCGGCCAAGCCCGACACTGTCCTGACCTGCAGACCCCTCACCAGACGGCAGCTGATCCCCGGACCTTCCCCCAGAGCATCACCCCAGGCCCCCGCCCCTGCACCTCCCTGGCTCGCAGGCCCCAGACCGTCCTGGCCCTACACCCGGCGGGGGCTGCCCTCGTGCCCCAGCAGTGGTTCCATCAACCTCGCCTGCTGCCGGGGCCACGGCAGCCCCTCAGCCTCCACCTCCATGGCACCGGCCGCCGCCAAGCCGGATGCGATCTGTCCACGAGGGAAGCCTTTCCTGACATCATCCTTTAAGCAAGTTAAACGGCACGCAGTGCGCTAAGCGGACCAAAGTTAGCACGCGGCTTTCTCGCCACCGATGTTTTAGAGATCTCTTCGGATGTTCCATAGTTTTCAGGATCATCTGTCATAAAGCTCCCCTTTTCCACCTAAAGCAGCCGCGTTTCCCCACGGGCTACCCAAAGACAAACACTTCTTAAAGCCTGCGCGGGAAGAGCAGTCTCAGCAGACGGCGCGGGAAGGCGGGTCCCCGTGCGTCGCAGCGAGGCCTGGAAGCCAAGCTCTGAGCGCAGGCGGCGCAGAGCGAGCCGGGGGCGTGCGCGGTCCTCGCAGCGCTGGGTTCGGCCGCAGCTCCTCGGACAGAACGTCACCGGCACAGGCAGCAGAAGAAACAGAGAAGCCGGACTTGACACCTGCGCGTTTCAGATGATCCATCGAGAGTGAAGACGCCCACAGAACGGGAAGATGGCAGTCGCAGCTCGTACAGGACTAACGTCCAGAAAACCTACAGACACCAGTTCGAACAGCCCGGGTCAGCAGTGGATGGAGGATCAAACCTCTCCAGAGAGGCGCCCACACGGCCCGCAGGTGTGAGGACATACTCGGGGCTGCTCACCACCGCCCTCAGCCGTCGCGTGGACTCCCTCCTACCCCCGACCCATGGCCGGGGTCCCCGCACCGGCGCCCCTGGTGCCCTTCACCCTGCCCCTCCGCCTGAGCTGGGTCAGTGCCCGGCTGCCTTCACCTGCGGCGTCTGAACCCCTGGCCGTAAGTCCCACGGCAGCTTCTGCGGCGGGTCTCCGCGGAGGGGTGAGGCGGCGCTGTGCGCGTGCGCTGAGCGTCTGCGTGCGTGCAGATCGTGTGCGCGCTGAGCGTCTGCGTGCGTGCTGATCGTGTGCGTGCTGAGCGTCTGCGTGCGTGCTGATCGTGTGCGCGCTGAGCGTCTGCGTGCGTGCTGATCGTGTGCGCGCTGAGCGTCTGCGTGCGTGCTGATCGTGTGCGCGCTGAGCGTCTGCGTGCGTGCTGATCGTGTGCGCGCTGAGCGTCTGCGTGCGTGCTGATCGTGTGCGCGCTGAGCGTCTGCGTGCGTGCTGATCGTGTGCGCGCTGAGCGCGTGCGTGCGCGCTCTGGAACGGCTGCTACACTGACGCTCAGCGCAGTGATGACTGGGGACTGTCACGGGGGCACCTGGGCCCTGGGCATCACTGGCGCCTCCTCGATGCGGGACCACGGACCAGCGCTCCTGTGGCGTCTCAGGCCCTTGACCCAGCGTGGGCTCAGCGACTGCCCGGCGGCCTGGGCGCCTCCGGAGCCTGGTCAGGAGACCTGGGCAGGGCGGGCAGCGGGCTCGCAGAGGAGGGGCAAGGCCTCAGCCCCAAGAAGGGCGGATGTTTTAACAACGTCCCCCGAGGAAACAGACTTCGCCTGCGCCCGCGAAAGGGCTTTCTATTGAGCCCTGTCCCTCCGTGACGTGGCAGCACTGCACCTGCTCGGGACCGGGCTGCACCCTGTGGGCCCTCGCCATAGGGCCCCCTTCTCCACCACTGCGTGTTGGTTGGTGGCCGTGGGCCCGTCCTCATGCTGGCGTGGGCCAGCGTGCTGCGTGGGGCGCACTGTGACTGCCGAGTGGCCAGCTGCCCTGCGAGCGTCCCCCGTCAGGGTGGCGTCCTCCCTGCCTCCTGGGCTGTGCACACAGCCTCCACTCGCCAGGGTGGGACCGGCCCCACTGCCCACAGCTGTCCGTCTGTCCAGTCTCACCCCTGACCGGGTCGGCTGTCAGGCACCATGACCGAACCCGTGAGAACCCACTGAGGCACCAATGGGGGCTGCCGCGCCTGTCCACACCCCCACCCCCACCAGGCCAGGTCCTTGGGCACCACGGCACGGATCCCCACTGTCCACCCTGTGGGCCACACTGCACTGACACTGCCCAGGGACACAGAGGCCATGTGAGCTGGCTTTGAAAACAAGGGCGACTCTGCTCTTTGGGGATGGGCATCACAATGCGTGACCAAAGGGGGCAGCTGGGCTGGGATAGAGGGTGTCTATTTCAAATGTTTCTTAAATGTAAAGAGACACATGACAGGGAAGTCACAGCACTGGGCCAGCTCCGAGGCCTGATGCCTGAGTGGGACATGTCTGTCCAGAAGCCCTGCTGGCCTGGGCCTGATGTCCCGCTCTGGAGATGCGAGTCCGTGCCACCCCCTCTGGGAAGACCAAGGCTCTGGCAGTGCCCACGTCTGGGCAAGAGCCTGGCACCTCCCGTGGACCGTGAGAGGCCCGTTCTGATGGGGGCGGTTCCCTCCACCCTGCGAATAAATGAGCGGGTGGACGGCCCCTCCAGCTAGACCAGGTGGCTCTGCAGCCAGGGACCCTGTCCCTCCAGGAAAGCCTGGTGCCAGCTGGGCAGGGGCCCAGCAGACGGAGGGGCGCACGGCGGAGACGGTGAGTGCCCAGGGATGTGTCTTCTCAAGAAGGAGGCCGGTGAGCGGTCACGCAGGCCTCTTGGGCCCACGGCACCGAGGCCCCACGCAGTGGCGGGTACGCCTTGGCCATTAAACCAGCGAGTCTGATGAGCGCTCTGTGAAGCCTGGCACACGTGCCTGACAGCATTCTTCAGACATCAGTCCCTCCCGAGAAAACCAGGCAGGATGACGCCCGAGGGCGGCGAAGCAGCTGTCTTCCAGGCAACCGCCGGGGGTGGGCACAGGGGTGGTCCCAAGCACGTCACCCAGAGGCCTTGTTCACGGTGCTGGTCGGAAAGCAGAGTAGCCTCTCCAGGTGGGCGAGAGCGCTTAGTGCCTGGTGGAGTGGGCTGCCCTCGGGGCCGGGGTGGTGACCCCGGTGTCCTGTTCCTATTAAGTGGAAACACCACGGGCCAGTGACAGACCTTCTGACATCCATCCTCGGCTCCCAGGCTGCCCCTCGCCTGGCCCCCTCCCCTTGGACCCGTGGTGCTGAGGTGAAGCTGGGGCAAGAGGAACCTGCTTGTCCCGAAAGGACAGTCGGGAGTGAGGGTTGGGGCATTAGCACTGGTCTTCAGGTGCGTTCGGCTGTCTGTGTCCTGACCGAAGAGGCGGCCACCATTTTCAGGGCCCTGAGTCCCGCGTCACCCACTCAGCGTGTCTGGAACACAGCCTGCTGGGACTTGAGATTCCGGGGATCCGTCTGCAAACATCAAGGCACTCAGCGCAGGTGCGTCGCAGGCGGGAGGCGCTCCGAGGCGCAGGCAGCTTCAGAGTACGTTGCCCCGTGGACACGCAGGCCCCGGGGAGGCCTGGACATCAGGGCCCACCCCAGGTGTCTCCAGGGGAGCTCGGTTCACTTTACCCTTACAGACATCGTCAGCCTCTGGCCACTGTACTCCGTAAAGAGCCCATTCGTAACTGTTGCCGGCACTGGTGAGCGAGGTGGTCACAGCGGCCGATGGCACCACCGCTACCTGACCTCAGGCCGACACCTTGGTCCTGCGTTTGCGCCTTGGCGCCTTCTAAGAGCGAAGGAGACCCTGGGGACCAGGCGCTGGGAGCTGGAATGAGTCCTCCCTGGCTTGACACTGGTCAGCAGTGGTGGCAGGCCAGACGCTGACCAGGGGCTCAGGGACACGACGGGCACCTTCAGCCAGGGAGCAGTCTCCCAGATGGCAGAGCGGGGTCCCCGCAGCTGCACGGGTCTATGCCTGCAGGGTTACGTGCCGGTCACTGACGTCTGGTCCACATTTAGCTTCAAATAGGTTGGTGCGCATTTTTGTGCAGACCAGGTGACAGGACCGGCCACCCCAGACTCCGCCCTCCTGGACTGGACACTGGCACCTGCTTGCTTTTTCGGGAGGTGGGTTTAGTGTCATTTACACTTTGTAATCTAACGTTTTCACTCAAACAGCTGCCTGTAGAATCCTCTCAGCCACCGTCAGTGACTCAGCCCAGACAGCACAGGACGGTCAGGAAGGTGACAGCCTTACCGGAGGCCCTAGGCCCCCACGGGGGCGCCCATGTTCTGGCAGTGGCCGCAAGGACGTCCCTGGGCAGGGTGCATAGAATCCAGGGCCAGTGAAAAATGCAATCATGGGTGCACTTTGGTGGCCCAGTGATCTAGTCCCCTGGGAGTGTGTCCGCACACGCTCCACGGTCCTGGGCCGCAGACCCGGACGGTCCCCACACACACTCCACGGTCCTGGGCCGCAGACCCAGACAGGAACGACCCATGTGAGCAACTAAGTGAAAATAAAAGCTCTTCCTTGCCTCTGTCTTCCTGCCTGCTTGCCTACTCACCCTCATTCCCACCTGTCCCTTTCCTTTAAAATATAAAATAAATTTCAGCTGCATCAACAGCTCACCCTCTGCCCTGTGGGGAGTCCGACACCATGAGGACGGCGCATCTAGTTCTGTCCATCAGGCTCCGTCTACGCTTCGATGGCGTGTGCTCCAGGGAAGGTTTCCCACTGGCAGTGAAACTAAATTATGCTCCCTACCTGCTGGGGCGGACAGAGTGGGGGCACACCGACTGCACAGAAATGGTTCTCTGCCCACATCACGTGTCTGAAATACAGCTCAACGACAAGACCACTCTTGCAACTGACTGTTCCATGACCGGCTCCGACAACTTCCAGAAGAGCTAATGTCTGATGCTCTGGGCATTTCTGTTTTACACTTACTGAACAGCTGCTGTGTGCCAGGAGGGCAGGCCTGCGGTGGTGGGAGGTGCGGCTGAGATGGGACACAACGGTGGGACGGTGACGGGATGGGGTGGGTGACAGTGAGGGGACCAGTGACAGGGGACGGTGACAGGGAAGGGTATCTCCTCGGCTCTGTGGAGAGGAGCAGGGTGCAGGCAGCCCCACTCCCACCGTGGGCTCGGGGCACTGAGCCGGCTCCTCTGCCCCTTCTCCAGCCTGCCAGTGACCACCGCCCGCCCCCTCAGCCCGCGGACCCCTGATCTCCCCTAGATGGGGCGCACTCTCAGAGTTCTAGAGCCTTCCTCTTCAGCTCTGGCCATGTGTCTGAAGTCAACACAGCTGCATGGGGCACGGAGGATGGATGGCAGCCACATCTAAGGGGCTGTGCTCAAGGGTGCCAGGCACCTGTCTCGTGGACGTCCCCACAGGGACACAGCTGGTCCCTGACGGTGTCCCTGGGGCCGTGGCGCGTCCTCTCAGTGCATATTCACGTGAGCATGGGCCCGCCATCCTGAGCTGCAGAGATAATGTTCGACAGGAGGGAGGCAGCCTGGTGGCCGATGTGCTAAAGGGACACGGAGACGGTAACGTGTGACCCAAACAGCCCTTCTCAGGGGCACTGACAACGCATGACAAGACTGCATCTCACCGAGTGCGATTTACCTCCCTGCCTGCCCACTTCCCTCGTGCCATCTGCGTGTGGCCGGAAACAGTCCTTTCCCACTGGCCAGGCTGACGTCATGGTTCCACCATATTCACCGGCCCAGCCTCAGGTCCGTGTCTCCTGCATGGGCCCACGTGTGTCCTCTGAGAACAACACCTCAGCCACGTGGTCTCCTGCCTGTCTTCCCAGCATGCATGGCCAAGCCTGTCACCACACCTGTCCCCTTGCCTGTCACACCTGTCATGCCTGCCCCATGCCTGTCAATTCACCTGTCACCACACCTGTCCCCTCACCTGTCACAACTGTCACCATGCCTCCCCACACCTGTCACCATGGCTGTCCCCTCACCTGTCATGCCTACCACCACATCTATCACCATGCTCTATTACCACACCTGCCCCCATGTCTGTTAGCTCACCTGTCCCCTTTCCTATCACCATGCCCATCACCTCCCCTCTTCCCTCACCTGCCATTTCACCTGTCTTGTCTGTCACCTTACCTGTCACCTTACCTGTCACTACGCCTGTCACCATGCCTTTCACCACACCTGTCACTTCACCTCTCCCCATATCTGTCACCTCATTGGTCACCTCACCTGCAACCACACCTGTAATCAAACCTGTCACCTGCTCACCTCTGGCCAGCCATCATCTGCAGTGATCCCAGGAGGCAGCTCCATGGGGTCTTAGCCCAGCCTGCTCGTCCACCTGTCCACATGGCCACATGTGGGGCCGCCAGCTCCCCTCCCAGGTTTGGGGGCACAGCCCCCAGAAGCAGCAGAGGGAGGAGACCCAAGGGGCCGACGCACCTACTACCTGGTGCCTGGATGCAGTAGGAGCAGAGCTGGAGGCCATTCCACAGCGCACTGTGGGACGAGTTCCAAGAGGGACGCACAAGTGTCACCGCAGCGGCGGGAACACAGCGCAGGGCAGCCCAGCAGCAGCTCTGCGCTGACCGTGCAGTCGGCTTCAGGGGAGGGAGACACCACGTGACACACAGCATAGGTGGGGGCTGACGGTCTATTTGTGCTTGCAGGGGAGTGAGGTCTCACAGTGGCTTTTTAATGTTCCATATGAAATTAAAAAATTAAATTTTACATGGTGCAAGCTGGACCAGTGACCAGGAAGCTGAGCAAAGACCCACGAACCTGAGACCTTGCCAAGAACTGAGCAAGCCAGAAAAGCTAATACAGAGCACTGCCTTGTGGTGGCTTGGCTACTTTTAAGACCACTTTGATGGGGTATCAGGACTCGAGTCCCCACGAGAGTGCTGCAGGGCGGGAGGGCTCGGGACCAGGGCACCGCGGGGCGGGAGGGCTCAGGACGAGGGCACCGCGGGGCGGCAGGGCTGGGGCAAGGGCGCCGCAGGGTACCTTCTTTGAGACAGGCACCGAACTTCACACTGATAGTTGCACCTAGCACCTCATGCCATTGGAGGTCCTTCCCATGGAGGCTCCTGAGCCCTAAGTCCCCGTGTCTAGGAGGGAAATCACAGACACTGCACTTAATCGCTGTGAGACACTTGAAGTGGGGTTTGTGAGAAAAGGGCATCATAGCCACATGGCTTCTTCACATAAATAGAGCTGTGTGTTGTTTTACAGTGGGGCCCCAGTTAGCATGTCAGGTCCAGGTCAGGTCCAGGTCAGGTCTGGGGTCAGGCTCCAGTCAGGTCCGGGTCAGGTTCCGGTCAGGTCTGGGGTCAGGCTCCGGTCAGGTCCAGGATCATGGCCCAGGGCTCCCCACCTCCCGGAGAGTCATCCAGGTCCGGGGTCAGGTTCCTGTCTGGTCCTGGTTAGGTTCCGGTCAGTTCTGGGTCTGGTTCCTGTCTGGTCCTGGTCAGGTTCCGGTCTGGTCCGGGTCAGGTTCTGGGTCAGGTCTGGGTCAGGTTCCGGTCAGGTCTGGGTCAGGTTCCGGTCCGGTCCGGGTCAGGTTCCGGTCAGGTCTGGGGTCAGGCTCCGGTCGGGTCCGGGATCATGGCCCAGGGCTCCCCACCTCCCGGAGAGTCACCCAGGTCCAGGGTCAGGTTCCTGTCTGGTCCTGGTCAGGTTCCGGTCAGTTCCGGGTCAGGTTCCTGTCTGGTCCTGGTCAGGTTCCGGTCAGTTCCGGGTCAGGTTCCTGTCTGGTCCTGGTCAGGTCCAGGTCAGGTCCAGGTCAGGTCCGGGTCAGGTCCGGGTCAGGTTCCTGTCAGGTCCTGGTCAGGTTCTGGTCAGTTTCCGGTCAGGTCCGGGTCAGGTTCCAGTCCAGTCCGGGTCAGGTTCCAGTCCGGTCTGGGTCAGGTTCCTGTCTGGTCCTGGTCAGGTTCCGGGTCAGGTCTGGGTCAGGTTCTGGTCAGGTCTGGGTCAGGTTCTGAGTCAGGCCCCTGGTCTGGTTCTGGCATTTGTTTTCATCTCGGTACTGATGACAAACCGTCAGCAGGCTTCCTATATGCTTTAGTTTCTGCCATTAATTTAGCTTTAAATTGCATTTTAAGATCATTTGCAGATAGTGTTAAATCAGGACATTTAAACTCGTTTCAGACAGGCACCGACTGGGCCCTGCGCAGGGTCCGGCACACGCCCCTGGGAGGACCGCGCTGTCCTGAGCTCTGGGGCCAGTGCAGGTCCCGCAGAGGCATCCGCTGGGCTGTGCCGGTGGCACCTTCTCCCCCTGGTCTGGACTGCGCCCGCCGCGGACGCCTGTCGGGGATGTGTCTCGGGAGGGGCCACTTGTCCATGGCCCTGCCCTGCTGCCAAGACAGGCTATGAGGTGGGGCCTCCAGACCTGCTCAGGGCACACGGCCTGGGGAGGGTACGGCCCGCCTTCTCCCTCACCCCCTCCCCCAGAGGAGCCCACCGCGCCCTCCAAGAAGCCGCCAGACCCAGGAGAGGACCAGCTCGTTGTCAGCTGAGCTCCCCAGTCTTCAACTGGCGCTCGTCCAGCCTGGCTCCTGGCCCAGGGCTCCCCACCTCCCGGAGAGTCACCCAAAAGGCACCTCGGCTTCGAGCTGGACTGGGTACCAGTGCTCTGCCTACAGGGAAATCTGCTGTCTCGGTGCTTCGTGGGCCCCTCCATTAGTAAGCGTCCTTGCGCCTGGACACTGTGGCTGGCGGCGAGTCTGTCTCCTTCAGGTGGAAATGCACGCAAGTGTCCCTGAGAGCAGGCCGCACCAGGGGAGGACCGGCTCCAGCCGGGAGTGGGGGTCCCTGCCAGGCAGTGGGCTGCCTGGACCCGCATCTCCTTGAGAGGGACCGTCAGAGGCTGCCGGGAGAGCTCCAGCGCATGGAGCCCCGCGGCCCAGGGCAGCCGTGCCCACCCGTGCACCCAGTGTGGCCTGTGGTCTGTGGCCATGCTGCCACCGCCGGTTTCCAGAGGAAGCACTGCCCGGTGCAGGCCCTGCACCATTTTCGCGAGTCCATGCAGCTGACTCTCGGGAGGACCCAGGCACAGAGGCTCCCCTCACAGGAGACGGAGGGGTCAGAGCAGGTCCCGCCGCCCAGGGGCCTTCTGAAAACGGATGGAAACGGAGAGCCGCATGCAGGAGCAGACACGCGTGCCCTGTGGGGGCTGAGCCACGAGGCCGGCGCCGGCACCCGGAGGACAGGGGCAGAGGGCACACTGTCTCCCAGCAGCTGAAGGGGCACGCAGCCCGCGGCGGCCAGACGGCTCCTCTCGCCATGTGGCTGCCCTGAACTTCCGGGACCTCAGGTCCCAGCCCCGAGCACAGAAAAGGTGCCAGTGCACTGCAGGGGAGCACGGCTTCTCGCCCGTTGGGGCGGCGCCTGGCACGTGGCACGCAGGCTTGCGGGCTTTCCTTTGCGCTAACCAGCGGCTGGTGGTCAGGGCACAGGCTCTGGCCCGATGCCCTTGTCCGGCTACACCGTGCAGAGCACATGCCTCGTCGTCTGGGCCAAGGGACAGGCCCTTGGCACGTGGGGCGTGAAGGGGAGCGCCCAGCCTGGCCATGTCGGCAGGAGTGAGCAGTGAAAATAAACATAACCGTAACCCGCAAGGACAGAGTGGAAAGGGCAAGCCCTGATTTTCTTAGAAGACCGAAGACGTCTGCATCCGCTGTGTCCGGGCCGCGGTGCCAGCTTTGACGGCGCGACCTTCCTAGTGAGCAGTGACGTGACCGCGACGCTAGCGCCGCGGCCTAGGCCGCTTCCACGCGCGGAGCACAGAGCCGCGCGGGTGAGGCTGCAGCCCTGCGTGGGCGCAGCTCTCAGCCCCTCACCTCTGTCCCACTGGTCAGCGCACAGGCACCGTCTCCACAAGCGCCTGGGCGCCGTCTTGTGCCAGTCAGCACGCATGGCTGCGCGCGGGCACCCTCCTCGGCGGGGAGGCAGCGTCGGCGGCCGTCGTCACCATGGCAACCGGGAAAGCGCCCGCCGGTGCCGCCCTCAAGCTCAATGTCCTCATTATTCCGCCTCTCCACCCACCCGTGCCAAGGGGCCACACGCACGGGCCGCCCATTTATCCCGTCTCTTGACAGCCCGGGGTGGTGTCTGGCTGGGGGCACCGATTTCACAGTTTAATTACTGCTAATCTGCCGGGGAGACTAACGAGCTGCCGCCAGCCAGCAACACGGCAGCGCTGGCCTGGCTCCCACCCGCTCCTCCCTGCTGGCGTCTGTGCAGAGCTCGGGTGAGGCCCTTCCACGCCGCCCACCAGGCGCCCGGCTCCACACGGGCTTCACACGGACCTCCCCAGCCACTCCTTCCGGAGCCCCGATTCCTCCTGGGCCCTGACAGCTGAGTACGTGTTTCCTTCCAGGTGATGACCGTCTCCGGGGGAGTGGCTGGGCCCGTCACCAGGCCTGCCGCTGCGAGGACACTGGCAGGAGCTGAGGGAGGAACCAGCAGGCAGCATTGCCTGCTCCCGGGAATGCGTGACAGGTGCCAACATTTTGTGCTTTTACTATGTATCCATATTTCCGTTCCATCTCTTCTACAGAGGACATTGTGCAAGAATGTAAGCGACACCAGGGAGAAGTGGGTGCGTTAAAGCTGTTCCCTGGGCAGTGCTCTCCAGCTGGGCTCGGCCAGCACGTGTGGTCCGTGCGTGGGGGCCCCGAAGCCTTTTTTCCTTCTCACACACGTGCAATTTAGATGTGCCGTTCCGCGCCCTCACGTCTGATACGCGGTGACTGTCACGTGAGAGCGTGCTGCGGCCAGGCTGCGCGTGGGGCCGTGTATGGACAGCTCCCGAAGCAGGTCCGCCGGTTTGACTCTCGGCCACGGAATTCGTGGTCGGCGTCCCCACTCTCAGCACTTAGCGACGACGCGGGTTCCGTATTCTTCCCAGCAGCCTGAAGGGAGACCGCACTTTTCCACTAGGCACCTCTGTGCACAAAGTTTCTGCCTGGCTGCTCCTGCGTGTTGGGCCGCAGCCGAGGAGCCGGGCTCAGGAAGACGTGAGCTCATGTAATTCATTTCCCTCTGGGCCGTGAGCGTTCCAGGCCAAGCTGTGTGTCTCCTCCTGGCGTTACTTGAAAAGCTGGCGGCACTGCGGCATTACCCACCACCCCAGCCCCCTGGTCCTCCCGTGCCCCGCACTGGGCACTCGCGGGCCTGGGGCAGTGGCTGGGAAGCAGTCAGGGTGGCCAGCCAGGGCCTGACCTGAGTGCCCCTGAGGGCCTGCCTGCTGTGGGCGCGGTACTGGGGGAAGCCTGCGCCGCCAGAGGCCAACAGGACAGCCCGCTGACCGCCAGCCGACGGACGCGCCCACTCGGGGGGTGTGTGCAGGGTATAGCGCGGACGGACGCGTGCACAGCCCATGCTCCCTCTCCAGCATGCTTCCTCCCCAGGGCTGGACAGTGCCTCCAGTGGACATGCATGTGTGAGCACACTGGCACCATCACTGGGGCTCACAGCCCGCCTCCCCGTGGACGGGAGGTCGAGGGTCCCCAGGGCATCCACGTGGTCCCACTGAACTGCCATCCGGGCTCACAGACCCTCAGCAGCTGCTGCTGGCGTGCCCGCTGCTCACCGGCACTGAGCGCTGTCCTACAGATGTCCAGGGGACGGCCTCCTGGCTGCTGTCGGGCCCCGGGTCCCCTCTGTGGCTGCGAGCAGTGGACACACGTGGGCCAAGAATGTGCTCAGTATCATACGGTGCAGAGTCCTTGAAAGACGGAGGGACGACCAATGGGCGGAGTTTCTCCGATAAGGCCTAGTAGTGCCCGCACACGGGAGGAGGCAGGGCAGGAGGGCACAGGGTGGCGGCAGCAGGTGCACGGAGGATGACTTGGCCCAGCCGAGCACAGCTGCCCGAGGGGGAGCAGCAGTGCAGCCCACCCGCCTCATCTGCCCACACTTCCTGACGCTCTCATCCCTCCACGTGCCCGCGACACGGCGTCCCCAGGACCCCTGCAGTCGCCCGGGCCAGGGACGTGCACAGGTGTGGCCCCTCGTGCCCACATGCCAGCCCTCCGTCAGTGGACGCCGTGAACCAGCCTGTGCGAGGTCTCGGAGTCTCGGCGGACCTGCAGTAACGCCCCGCTGCCCAGGATCAGGCCGCTCACTGTCCGTGTCCCGGCGCCCGAGCCCGCGGCGCCGGCTCAGACAGCCCCGCTTTCCCTCTGGGCGCACGGGACGCAGCAGCCAGCTCTGTGCCCACGATACGCGTCTTGGTTGTTAATGGGCAGCACCTGACGGTCGGCGCACACGTGAGGCCCGCTCAGGTCCCGGGACGAGTGAAGGTCGCTGCTGCTCCTCGCTGGGCCCCACGGCTGTGTCATGGACAAGACCCGGCGGCCAGTGGGCGAGGGCCCACATGTGCCCTCAGCCCCGCCGGGACATGCTTGCTCACAACACCAGGGCACAGTGGTTCCCGCGGCATCAGGTGCCTTCAGCACGTCCGCAGCACGGCCGAGGAGCCCAGTCAGACTGGAGGATGGACCAGCCGGGACGGAGCCCCCAGGACGAGAGCCGCAGAACAGCTGCTCCCCGGCCGTGACGTGCCAGCTTCACGAGTTGAGGGCGCCAGGCATCCACCCGCCTGCCCTGCGGGTGGTGCCCAGTGGACCTGTGTGCTGTGCTGCTGGACACACGGCCGCAGGAAGCCCACCTGGGCCCTGGAGTCGGTGGGCAGAACGGAGGGACCTGGGACCGGCTGCTCACTGTCCTTGGCCTGTCCTAGCACGTGGGTTCTGAGGGTCACAGCCACCATATGTAAGGACGGGGACTGTCCTGCTTTTGGACCGGAAGGGCTCCCCGGTGCCCACGGTGACAGCAGCGGCCCGGAAGGGAGAGGCCGGAAACTGAGATGACGTGGCCCGGCCCTAGGACCAGCAGGCGCACTGTGGTGTTGGGACTTGGGGTCACCTGGACTCGGGGCCATTGGGAGGGTGCCCTGGAAACCCCCTCTAGCCCAGAAGCCAGGGAAGCTGGTACTGTGTCCCCTGGGATCCACATGGCTCTCCACCACCTGGGCCCAGTCTCCAGCCTTGACTGGTGAGGCCCCACATCATCGCTGGGGCACATGTGAGGGCACCCGCGTGGCATGGGTGCTGGGGGATGGAGTGGTGCCCTGCCTTCCATGGGAGGGCTGTGACCTGGAGGCCTGGTCTGGTCCTGGGGGCTCGATCTGGAGGAGACATGGGGGCCTGGGGGCTGTGACCTGGAGTAGCCACGGGGTCCGGTCCTGGGGGCTCGATCTGGAGGAGACACGGGGTCCCGGGGGCTGTGACCTAGAGGAGACACGGGGACCTTTAGGAGACACAGGGGCCTGCAGGCTGTGACCTGGAGGCCTGGGGTCTGTGACCTGGAGGAGACACGGGGGCCTGGGGCCTGTGGTCCATCTTGGGGGCAGTGGAAAAGCCAGCATCCACTTTTCTGGCACTTTCCCAGCTGTATCGGTGGCCAGGACACTTGCCCAGCCTCCGACGCTCCAGCTTGCACTCAGGCTCCAGAGACAAGGAGCGGCGAGCGCGGGGGCCGCCTCGGCTCTGGGTCAGAGGGCACATGCGCACTCAGGGCACGGCCGAAGCTGCACACGGCAACACCGGAGGCACGGGCAGCAGGTTCCCACCCTGGACAGCGGCTTGCTGCCCTCCCGGGACACCAGCCCGTCTCCAAGAGGCCGCGAGGCCCACACCCGCCGGGGAGTCACGGCTCAGCTAACGCATCTATGAAGAAGGGTGGACTGGACGCTGAGCCTGGACACTGTCAGAGTCAGGATCGGGGTAAAGCTGACATCCGAGGGAGCAAGACGCCGCTCTGCCTAATGGGCCCTCTGCTGATGTCCCGAGGGCTGTTCCATTTACCCCAAAAGACCTTTCTCCAGGACAAAGCGCAGACCCAGAGGAGCCCTGCACGCTCCCAGCTGCCCCGTCACTGACTCGGGGGCACCCGCTGCCCCACAGGGCCGTCGGGGGACCGCCACATGTACGCGCCCCCGACCCCGTGCCGAGACCCACAGCCTGTCTAAAGTATCTTTCTGTTTTAACCATTTACCGGCCCACAAACGTCACTTAGGGGCCAGAAGAATCAGCCCCTGCACCCCAGCCCTGGGAGACTGCGCTTGAGACCCTCCGTAACGCATCGAGGGAGCCGGGTGCATCCTCCCGAGACTCTGCCGCCACGAGAAAGACGGCCTGACTCCCAGACGTATCCTCCAGGGAATGCTGGTGAGCTGGCTGTCCCTGAACAGCAGGCCTGTCCCCTAAGAGCCCAGCTCTCTCCCGCCAGTGCCGCCGTCCACCCTCTCCGAAGTGGGACCCGCTTGCTTCCCCGGCTCCGTGATTCTCCCTCAGACACACGCTCACCCGACCCCAACACGCTCCCACCCAGACCCCTGCTCTTGGACACACGGTGGGACCGCCCCTGCACTGGGCCTCTGGGCCGCCTGTCAGGGCACAGCGCCTGCCGTCTTCTCGGGAGTGGGAGGGCATCAGAGTGTCAGTGACAGTGTCCTCTCAGGCCCTGAGCCCCGGTGACCCCGTCCCCACAGCCTGACAGCCTGTCCCCCTCGGGCCGAGCCTGTTTGCGGTCTGATGAAGGCGCTCGGCGGTGGGTGCTGGGTGGGTCAGTGGAAGAGAGAGAGCTGTAAGCATGTCTGCACCAGGGCTGGAGCAGGACACAGAGACAGGCCAGCACTGCCGGACGGGCGCGGGCCTGTGCCTCAGCGAGCGGCCGAACAGAGCAGCGCGGGCCTGGCCCTGAGCCCCGTCCTGTGCTCAAACGGGCCTGCTCGTGAGAGAAGGCAGAAGACAGGCCCACACTCGAACAGGTGAGTCACCAACACGCGTGCGTGGCAACAGCTGGTTTTCACGTGCCGCGTTATGTGAACAACCTGGGAAGGCCCTTTGGGAGAGCAGTTTGGCAATAAAGATCCTTGAACAAAAAAATTCCAGTTCTTATCTAATCTACACGAACTGTGCAGGGCACGCGTCTGTTCGGTGACAACTCGGCAGTGTTGACCGAGCGTGTGGCAAGCAGACAGGTGTCATGGGGGCCTGTCACTGCCGACCGCGGGGGAGGGCTTGTCTGCAGGCTGGATGGGGAGGAGGCCCACGTCACACTGCTCGTCGCTAAGCAGTGTCCCAACACCCACTCCAGGTGGCCCCGTGTGAGTGTGCCCCGTGTGTGTGCCCCGTGTGAGTACCTGTGAGTATGCCCCATGTGTGCCCCATGTGAGTGTGCCCTGTGAGTGTGCCCCAAGTGAGTACCTGTGAGCGTGCCCGGTGTGTGCCCTGTGTGAGTGTGCCCTGTGAGTGCCCCATGTGAATACCCGTGTGAGTATGCCTGTGTGTGTGCACGTGCCAGCACACGAACAAGGCTGGTCTCACAGCAGCGCGTGGGGAGGCCCCCGGAGGGGTTGGGGCCATGGCTCGCGGCCGCGGTGAACTCTCAGGGCCGTCCTGGCCCGCATGGGAGTGGCTCTCAGGGCTGGTTCCGATGCTCACATGGGGGCAGCGGCTACACGGCAGGGCAGCCTCTGCGAGTGTCCCTCGAGTCAGTGTCTGCTGACGCTGGAGCTGCAGGTCATGGGTGAGTGACGACTGTGTCCCCTCCTCCTGCATCCGGTCAGGCACGGGGGTGTGTCCTCATCCTGGTCGATGTGTCCTCTGGGTCTGGGTCTCCATCTCCCGAGGAGGGAGCCACAGGCGTGTGGTCTTTGATACAGTCCCCAAGTCCCGGATTTACTCCTAGGAGTAATGTAACAGTGGCCCTCTGTCCTCAGGTTCCTGCCCCAAGCATGCCAGCCCCCTTCCTTCCTCCCACCCAGAGCGACTCACCACTGGTGCCCGTCCTGGCCGTGGCGCCCCTCTCGAGGGCCAGGACAGCCCTGTATCCTTAAGTGATGGAGCTCAGCTGTTACCGTGCCCTGGGGAGGGGATGCTCACGCCTGCCTGGACGGTCCTCCTTCCTGGTCTCACCAGAGACCCGAGTCCACCTGGCAAGAGGGCCCATCTCCCTTGGCCCACTCAGGGGACAGCCGGCAGGACCACCATTGCTGTCACCCTGTGTCCTGTGTCCTGAGGGCGTCCCGTCCTGGTGTCTTGGGCAGCCGAGCTCAGACATGCACATCCCGACAGGTGTAGGTGCCGCTAACTTGAGGTCAGCGCGCACAGGGAGGCCCAGACGGGACCGCACAGCAGCGCAGGCCGGGGTGGGCGGCTCCCCACCGCCCCGACTCCCTGCGGCTCTGGACACCTCACGTGGCTCCCAGAGGACCTTCTGTCTGTGACGGCTCACGGCCTGACGTCCTGCAGTGCACCGCGCCGGCACAGGTGGCCACACCCTTTCTCTTCGAGGAGGAGGAGGACGTGTGGCGCGTCCTTCCTCTCTTCCCTCGACAGCGACACATCCCGGCACTGTGACGGGTGCTGCGTGGACTTGGGGTGCAGAGATCTCTTGAGGCCCTGATTGCAAGTCTTTTGGAAAAACACACAGAAGTAAAAGTGCTGGGTCTCACGGCGGCTGGATTTCGGAGGAGCCCCCACATGCGGCACCACCTACGCCTCACCTTGCCTTGAGGACGGCTCCGCCAGGGCAGGGCCGAGCTCCGCGCGGAGCCTGGCTGCGTTTCCGGGCCCATGATGGGCTGCCTGCTCCCGAGCCCGCGCGCACCTGTCTTCCTCTGCCCATGTTAAAGCCGGGTTCTTTCACTGTTATATTTTGCCTCTGAGTTTTAGTCTGCATATATTTTGGACACGTCCCCTCATCATGACTCATCACTTCTTCCGCAGGCCACCTGTCACTCGTCGACAGTGTCCTCGGTGGGCGGAAGCTCCGAGCCCGTCACGGCCCCGCGTGTCAGCTCTGCGTCAGTGGCTGTGCCGTGGGGTCATATCCAAGACAACCTGGCCAAGTCACATGTCGGGAGGCCCACTCCCGAGTTCCTCCAAACGCTGCAGAGTTTCCCATCACAAAGCCGAAGTGCATCCCATTCTGTGTTTACTTCGTACACGGTGTGAGATGGGGTTTATCGGGGCCCCCTGCGTAAGGACAGTTCCTGGCGCCGCGGTCACAGGGCGCCCCCGTAGCTGAGCTGCTGAGTGTGAGGCGGATTCTGGCTCTCACCCTGCTCCACGTCACGCCTGCTTCTTAGTGCTGTGTTGGCCAAGTCACCACAGCTCTGCAGTGCGACTCGAGGTCGGAAGGTGTCACGCAGCTGTTAACTGGCTTCCAGCAGGACTGTCCTGACAGGGATGCCCGCACACTTTGCTTTTGATGTCATTTCTTCATTGCCAGCTTGCATTCCCTCGGTGCAAAGTAAAACACGGGCTAGAAGCCCTGTGACAGAGACAGGCTGCCGGCCCTGCAGCTGTAAACGCGAGTGTGAACATCAACGCACCTTTAACGCCCGGGGGAAGACGAGCTCGCGCTCCGGGCGCGTGGAAACGGGGCCCGGGCTCCACCGAGGCGGCTTGGGCCCCGCGGCAGGCCACTCGCACCAAGCAGACCAGCAGGGGCGCCCCCACGAGGGGGGTCTGCCGTGCCCAGCACGGAGGCCACCTGCTCAGAGGTTGGGACAGATCCCGGTCCACAACGTACAGGACAAGGTTGGGGCCGCACCTGGGCTCATTTCCCAGCGTAACATCCTGATGAGGCCACAACACATGGGGTGAGCGCACACAGCGCACACGGGCACACCCACGCGTGTGCATGTCTGCAGCCTCCCAAGCGCCACAGCAACTCTCAGATGCATTTCCCCTCGGCCAGGAAAACTGAATTCCAGCAAGAACCGAGGAAGAGCTTTCCTTCCATAATAATAATCATGAGGATTATAAATTCCCCCTCCCGCAGTACTTTTTATAAGATGCATTTGAAAGGTCTTTTTAAGACCTTGTTTCTTTAAGCAAAGAAAAAAATCAGCAATTCAAGGTTTAAAGAAAAGAAAGAGGATGTCAGCTTATCAAGAATGAAAGGCGGCTTATTCTCCGACATCCTCGTTAAAAGTTCAAAGCACATTTTTCTTATAAATTAGGCAAGAGTAAAATTCAGGGAGATGGGAAAGAAGAAATAAGGTTTCAGAACATGCAAAGAATTTAAATGGGTGATGGGGTGGGGGTGGTCGGAGACAGGAGCCCGCTCGGCTCCCGAGGGCCCCAGGCCGGCTCGCCACAGAGGGGGTGGGCGGTGGGTCAGGCCAATATTTAAGGGAGAGGAAGCCTTAATCAGCTAGCTTGACAATGTGCCTTCAGCAAGGGGCTGTATTTTGTAAAGCAGAGCCAGCGTAATTGAAGAGGGACAGAGAGCAAGAGCGAGGGGTCAGGAGTGGTCCTGGAGCAGTGCTGGGGTGGGAAGCCACTCACAGACGCTACCCCGCCTTGCAGGCCCCCGAGGACACAGCCAGGCCGACTCAAAGCTGGGCAGGCTTGACACCGCTGACGCAGGTGAAAAGTCGCTGAGCTCCCCACACGAAGCGGGGGAGACACACAAGTGCTGGGCAACAGAATACTGGCTGTTCTAAAACTGTGTGCCTCGTGTGTGTGGATGTGCAAGTGTGGATGTGCACTGCACAGGGGCACACGCAGCGCACTCCTGGATAAGCATAATGCATGCATGTTATACACGCACTTGTCCATCTGTACAAATACACACGTGTGTGTACACATAACTGTGGTAAGACACCTCTGGAGACATGGTTGTGTACGCAAGTGTACACTTGGGAGCAGGTGTGCATGCACACGTGTCTACACACACATGAACACATCTGCACACAAGCACACACCTGTCTGCACCATACATGCACATGTACCACTATCACATACACACGTTAACACCTACCTGCACACACAAACATCCATCTGCACACACCTGCACAAACACATGCATTCACACCCACCTTCACACACATCCATCTGTACACACCCACCTGCACACGCACACATCCACCTGCACACAACACCCACCTGCACACACACACATCCACCTGCACACACACACCTGCAAACACATGCACACAGCCACCTGCACACACGCACATCCATCTGCACACACCCACCTGCACATGCACGCACACACATGCACATCCATCTTCACACACGCACCTGCACGCACACACATCCATCTGCAAATACACGCGCACACACACCTGCACACACACATCCATCTCCATGCACACCCTGCACACACACACACCTGCACATGCACACATCCATCTGCATGCACACCCACCTGCACACACACATCCATATGCATGCACACCTGCACACACCCACGTGCACACACATCCATTTGCACACACCCACCTGCATGCACACACACGCACGCACACACCTGCACACACACAGACCCGTGTGCTCATCGCAGGATTTCGGCTCTAGCCCTGCTGCCCGAGACAGAGACTCAGGTGGCCATTGTGCCCGGCCCACGCTGCATCCCAGGACCCACTCCACCAGGGACCACGTGGCAGACATGCTCTCTCAGCAGCCCCAACGCACTGGCCGCAAGTGTGGCTCCTTCTGGGTCCAGATGGGCCTGTGCTCTGCACATGGGGTTACAGGTGGGACGGCCACGCTGCTGGGAGTGTTTCTAGGAGAGACCCGTTTCCTCCCTGCCGCCCACATCTGAGCAGACAGCGCAGCCTGCCTCTCATCGTGAACATCGGTGAGGGCTTGGGTTGCTCCACGGCGCCCGTGCGTCCGGGGGTCTTGTGCACCTGCTCCAGGCTGGCCGCGCTGACATCTCTGTCCTTGGCTCCACAGCTCCGCCTGTGCCAGGGTGGCCGTTGAGAGGAACGGCCGCCCAGGCTGCACCCACATCCCGGTGATCGTGCCAGCAGGGCAGGCTGTGTCCCAGTGCCAGTGCAGCCATGCAGTGGCTCTGAAAGTGCATGCTGAGGGGACACCACCTGGGCCAGGCTCCCTTCCAGCTCCTGCAAATGGTAACGGTCCTCAGACCACCCAGCCTGTCCCTTTCTGGACAGCGTCCTTCCAGGTTGGCAAGAGGGGCTTTATGTGGGAGGCTCGGGAGAGACGAGTCTCTCCACCCACGAGGGATTCTGTCTGCTCGGCGCATCCCATGCTCGGCAGCCGCTGGGGTCAACGCCCCCAACCCTCAGACCCTGGGCGGCAGGGCCAGTCCCTGCAGCCAAGCTGCCCTCCCCATTCCCAAACGGCTGACGGTGTGGTGGCTCAGACTGAGTCTCGGTCCGGGGTCTAAAAAGGCCAGTGTTCCTGGAACATGGCCCCGCCTTGCTGCGACAGCACAGTCACCGTCTCAGACGCCCTCCAGCCTGTTCCACTAAGCCCATGCAGTTCACACACCGATGCAACCTGCCAGGCTCAGGGAGGTTAAGAGAGCTGCTCGGGTCAGCTGGCTGAGGCCTGAGCCCACAGCCCAGGTTGGCTCTGCAGGCCTGCGTGCCGAGGCCTGTCCCGCAGGGAACCGGGGCACCGTGTGCTCGGCAGGGCTGGCCCAGGCCGTGCAGACATGCTGGAACCCACCTGGAACGAGTCAGAGTGTGGGGGTGCTGTAGGCTGAGCAGTGTCCCCAAATGCACACGTTGGTGTCCTGACCCCAGGACCTCAGATGCGCCTGTAGTGGGCTGGGCCCTGGCGGAGCAGTGGTTGAGTCCACTGCCTCTGGATAGGCGCAGTCCATGTACATCCCAAGGACCCAGGTTCCTGTCCCAGGGACGGGGAAACAACCAAGAGGAACAACTAATAAAAGAAATAAATGCTTCCTTCTCTCTCTCCCTGCCTGCCTCTGCTCACCTTCATTCCTGCCTGTACCTTTCCCTTTTTTTTTTTAAAAGACATCTTAGAAAGGAATCAGTGACGAGGAGACACAGGACGACCGTGAGGACACAGAGAGACAGTGTCCGCACCCAGGGTTAGGCCCTGGGGACGCCCAGCCTGTGCACTCAGCCTCAGGTGCCGGGGGAGAAGCGTGTGTCTGGTGACGCTGGGAGGCTCCCAGGTGACACACACGGCTCCGGGGTGGGTGGGCAGGTCTGCGCGGGTGCGGCACGTGGGCCCAGGGACGGGTCTGTGCTCATGGTGCCGCCACGGGTGTGCACACCTCTCAAAGCCTAAATGGCGCAGCAGACAGTCCCCACTGCACGTGGGCCCTGTGCCCAGGACGCGGCCTGGACCGCCCTCTGCGGCCCAGAAGGACCTCAGACACTGCGATGCCACCAGGCAGCCTGTGTCAGCGTGCTGGCCTGCGGGACGCATGCCGCCGCCTGCAGAGTGGGCGCAGGCACTGCCCGCCCGTCGGGGCTCACACCTCCCAGGGGCTCGCAGGGCGTCAGGGCTGCTGGGGTGGAGAAGCAACGTTGAAGGTCAGCATGGGCGTCGGTGGCAGAGGTAGGAGGGGGCCGACTCCCTGCTGCGGGGTGAGCACAAGCCACTCAAGGGGCCGTCCTGCCGTGGCATCACCCCTCACGGGGACACAGCACCTGGAGCCGCCCTGCGGCAGTTTCCCGGGAGAGCCCCTTTGGTGGACCAAGTGTCTCTGGCCAAGGGAAAGCAGTGGGCCTGGCAGAGTGTCCACTCATCGCTACCACCTCCCTTGGCTCCTTTGCAGCCCCACGCGCCCTGCTGTCAGCATCCCCACAGCGTCGGGTCACTGCGTACAGCCAGCGGCAAACCTGCCCCTGCAAAGCCAGACTCTGGACCTGAATGTGCTCGGCCCACCGGCTCCGCCCCTGCCTGATCCGGGCCCACGTCCTCTGGCTGGACTGTCCTCTGGGTCCGCCCCGCTGGGTCTTTCCTCCAGACGCTGAGTCCCCTCGGATGCTGACCCGCACCCTGAGGTACACTCAGCTCTGTGGCGGCCCTGCCCTCCGTGCCTGGTCCAACATCTGGGACCCATTTCCAGCACTTTCTCTCGGCGGGGCGGGCTCTGGGCGGCAGCGCCCCTCTTCCCAGAGTGACCTCGCAGGGGTTACTCACCTGTCTGCTCTCAGGTGACCTGGCAGAACGGGCAGGAGATGGGTTTCCCAGCAGCACTGTCCCCCCAAGGAGAGTGGCCCACATGGGGCTCGGAACACACCACACATCGCGGTCACCAGACCGGCCGGCAGCGCGTGGGGACACGTGGGCCGCGGTCACCAGGCCGGCCGGCAGCGCGTGGGGACACGTGGGCCGCGGTCACCAGACCGGCCGGCAGCGCGTGGGGACACGTAGGCCGCGGTCACCAGACCGGCCGGCAGCGCGTGGGGACACGTGGGCCGCGGTCACCAGACCGGCCGGCAGCGCGTGGGGACACGTGGGCCGCGGTCACCAGACCGGCCGGCAGCGCGTGGGGACACGTGGGCCGCGGTCACCAGACCGGCCGGCAGCGCGTGGGGACACGTGGGCTGCGCCGACAGCGCGCTCGGGGAAGCTCACAGCTGCAGGGGAGCATGAACGATCTGCTCGGCTCTAACGCGCACTCTGAGTCTCTGTAAAAGAGACAGTTTACCGGCAGGAAGAGGATGGAGGGAAAGTGTCCACAGAGGTGAGGGGCGCTGCTCGTCCAGGGGCGGGCCCAGCGGTTCGCACGTTTTCTCTAGCGCTTCCCTGCAGGCGCCAGAGAGAGAACCGGGGTGCGTGGTGCTCGTCCTGGCCTCCGTCCACGGTGAACAGGTCCCAGCACCACGTCCAGGAGACTGACCCCTCACGTGGCCCAGGCCGAGTCCCGCTGCCCCCACGTCTGTGTCTGAGCCCGGCCAGACGCCCAGCCTTGGGGGAGCTTCACGAGCAGCGACCCATCCCCACGCCCTGCGAAGGTCAGGACATCTGACCCTCCACCTCCTCCGGCGCCTCCGCAGGCCGAGCGTTGCCAGCGGGGCTCAGGAGATGGAGCCCACGCAGGCGCCTCGCAGGCATGGGTCCCGTCTGCTGTGCAGACGACGCGGTGGTGAGCGCCTGGCTCTGAAGCCCCTCAGTCGGGAGGGGCAGGTGCGGACACGCAACTGACCTCCTCAGAGCAGGAGGGGTCACTGTCTGGAAGACCAGCCCTCGGCTTTCCTGGACATGCTCAGCAAGGGGTCTCTTTTGTGTGGTTTGGCATTTTAACGAACACCCACTTCACACACGGCTGCCCCGGGGCCACTCACTGGCAGAGCAAGTCAGCTCCTTCGTGTGAGTCCCCGGCGGGGACGCAGAGCCACGCCCGACTTCCAGACTGCGGCCACCAAGGGCTGCTGAAGCTCAGTGAGGCCCGCCGGACGACGTCCCACGATCATGCCACACCCACTGAAGTTTATTTATTTAACAAACACGTTTATGTCTAATATTTACTCTCCCTCCCCTCCCACGTGCCTGCCGCTTCGAGCTGGGGGTGGGTACCCGCACTCCTTATCTGTGACGGACTCGCTGTGGCCTGGAGGACACACTGTGCTTGCCACATGCAGGCTGGCGGCCGAGCAGACACGAGAAACCTGCAGCGGGCCCGAGGTCGCCAGCAGACACTCGTTCTCCTGAAACACCTCCGGCTCTCTCATCCGCCTGTGTCGTTTAGGTCCTGATATAAAGAAGACTGCACACTCCCTGGGCGACGCGCTGGCCGGCGCGGGGCCGACACTGGGACCGCCCTGCCTGGAGGAAGTCAGGCCGCCGTGGCTGCTGGTGCTGTGGGCCCCACGCGCTGAGGTCTCCGCGCCTCTGCAGAAAGGCCGCAGGGCCTGGGCTCCCGTGAGCAGGGTGCTTCCACGCTCAGCCCCGAGGCTCCCCACCGCAGGGCAGGCGGCCACGCAGGACCCCCAGGCTGTGTCCTCTCCTGCCCGCTGCCCATCTCCCGCCCCGCCCTCACGAGGACTCAGACATGTGACACTACAGCCTTTCTGCTTCCTCGGCCGCATCCCGTCTCCGACAGAGGCTGATGAGCAACAGCAGGGTGGGCGTGGAGGCCCGGCATCGGATGCCCCGGGGCCTGCGGCCACCATCCTCCTGCACCCCGCTCAGTGACGGGTCCCAAAGCCGGGGTGCATGCCCCTGGGCATCAAAGGCGGTCAGTGGCAGAGCCCGGCCCCGGCAGGTGTGACTGGTCAAACTTTCACACACACACACCTGGCTGGCAGAACAGACGCCGTGCCCGGGGGCTGACTCTTCTCCGCGCCTGACTGAGACATCTGGAGCAGAGCATGAAAATGTCACTGTCCCCAGCAAAGAAGTGGTCACTGAGGAGTCAGGGACATCGCCTGCGCTCGGTCCTCGTACAGGCCGCGGGCCTGAGCAGCGACTGAGGTTGTGGGGCAGTAGACGGATGTGCTCTGAGGCTGGTGTCATTCAAGGGCCATCTCCAGGGTCGCCCATCGTGCCCTCGGCACCGCTGGGAGCCCGGGGTCAAGTGACCCTCCCCGCCCCGCGCAGAAAGAGGGCGCTTACGGCTGACAGGACACGACCCCCAGGCCATCAGCAGCAGCTCGCCTCTCGGGCAGAGTCCGGGGGTCTCCGCCACCCCCAGTCAGGGTGTGGGTCGTTCCTGCTCACACGCGTGCGTGCACAGACGTGTCTCTGCAATTTCCACGTGTTCCTGTGCACGTGAGAGTCCGTGAACAAACGTGCTCCGGTGTTCTGGGCACGTGGGCCTGCACGCGCGTCCCTGAGGGTTAGCCTGGGCAGTGATCCCACACATGCGCGGCAGAGCTCGCAGCCTGGGGACGAGCGGGTCCCCTCTCCCTGTGGCAACGGGGCAGCAGCAGCGGGCCGGTCAGCACGCGGGGAGGAGCGCCGGCCTGGGTCGGGGTGTGGGAGCCCGAGGGGGCCTGGTCCTGCTGTGAGCCCAGGCCCACAGCTTCAGGTCCTTGTCTATAAAATGGAGCAGATGGTGCCCTTCCCTCTCGGGGAGCGTTAACGGTGGTGGTGGACACGTGAAACACCACACAGACGCTCAGGGCACGACTTGGCGAGAGTCAGCAGTGTGGGGGGAGCGCGGTTCAGCCGCAGAGCCTCCCCACGGCTCCTGGCCACCTCGGCAGGTCTCCCGGCTCTGGGAAGGGCGGGTCGTGTGGCGTCCCCCCGCCCCCGTGGTCCTCCCGTGGGTGGGCTGGCCGGCAGTCTGCGGCAGGGACGGAGCTCGGTGGGCTCCCCAGGTCACCAGCATGAATTGGCTCAGGGGCGCCTGTGTCCTGCGTCCCAGTCCTGACCGGACACCGGCCACAGGAACTGGCAGCCCCCGCTCGCCTCGGGCACTTGCCCTCTGGTGTGGGCACGGTGGCCAGCGCGGGGAGGTGTGAATGCCAAGAGGCCCTTCTGAACCAGTCACAGCTGAGTGTCATCAGCCCCCTGAGGTCTGTGGGGTGACAGAGGCGACCTCTGTGGCAGGGCCCCGCATCTGCCCGACTCCTGGATGCTCCTCAGCACCCCTAACAGAATCGGGAGGCGCCACCCAGGACTTAGAACATCCTGATGAGGCAGCTGGAGAGGGAGCCGACACGGCCTGTGCAGGGCCCGCCCTCCTAAGATAACCTGGGAAGGATGGTGGCGTCCCTGACGGAGATCCTCCTTTTCACGCTGGGCGACACGGACTCAGAGGGTCTGCTGGGTGGGCAAAGGGGCTCCACTGTGACTTCGCCACCCTATTACCTGGCCAGCATGCACGCACGGGTGCACACACAGTCACGCACGCAGTCACACACAGACATGCACACAGTCACTCACACAGTCACACACAGAGACAGTCACGCAGACACACACAGAGACACTCACACAGACACACGCAGTCACACACAGACACGCAGTCACAAACAGACACACAGTCACACACAAAGTTACACACACGGATCCACGCACAGACACACGCACAGAGACATACACACAGTCACATGCACACACAGATCCACACGTGCACACAGATACTCACGCATGCACGGATCCACACACAGATCCACGCACGAATGGATCCACAGTCACATAGATTCACACACACGTGCCCACACAAACATGGATCCACACACATGCCCATGCACACATGGCTCCACACACTTGTGCACAGAGCCACACAGCACAGCTCCCTGCAGCAGTCACACACATGCACACAGACACGACACACAGCCATGTGTACACAGCGCAGGAAGTCACATGTCTTGCACACACAGCCACACACGTGCACAGACCACACACACGTGTGTGCACACAGAATATAAGTGCATGCACACACAGCATGTGTGCACTCACAAACATGCACAGCACGCATGGTCACATGCTCACGTGCACACAGCACAGGTGTGTCCGCTCACACGTCCTGAGCAGACAGGTCAGGCCGGAGGGTGTGCGGCTGATCCGGGGCTGAGGGCAGCCTCTTGCTGCTGTGTGTGCCTCTGAGGTTCCAGAATCCCTGCCCCTCACCTGCGGGCTATCTGCCATTCTGCACGATGCCACGAATGTGAGCACAGAGACGTGGGCTGGCACCCCACACGGGCGCATGGCACCACACTCGGCTCACTTGTCTGCGTCTCAGGGCTACTGGCAACAGACATCAGCTAGCATCTGCTGCCCGCTGCATGGCACTGGACTGACCTGTACCCCTGCTGAGCCCACACCTCTGCAGCAGGAAGAGGCTCAGCGGCACTGGCCACAGCGTGGGCACTGCGGCTGCAGACCATCACCAGACCCTCAGCCGTGCTGACATGGGGAGTGACCCACATGGGGACAGCACCATCCTCTACGCCGAAAGTCAAGATCCCCACACATTTGGAGAAAACACAAGCATTCAATTTTAGGTGCACGGGCTGGAGAGGCCTGTGTGCCCCTGGAAGGAGAGACTGTCAGGCGTGCGGGTGGGCTGACCACAGGCGCACGCACAGGGCTAATGCTCCTCGGGGACACGTGGTGTTCAGGGACAATGAGGAAACAACGGGAGGACGCCCTGAGGGGTGCTGGCACGTGGGCCATCAGGGAGGTGTTTCAGTTGAGCCGGGACGCAGGGACACTAAGCCACGAGTCACAAAGAACAGACTCGTCAGCTTCAGACGCGCTGCAGCAGTTGTGTTTGGTGAGGACCGTCCAGGAACAGCAGCTCGGGCTGCTGCTGGGGGAGGCCCACGCGGCTGCGTGTGCGACCGGGAGGAGGCGCCGGCGGGACAGGTGCGACGCTGACGCCGTGAGGGACACGGGAGAGGCCTGGTGTCTGAGGTTACGAGAGCAGCTGTGGCTGTGGTGGGGGCCACTGTGAGTGACGCTCGGGGACATGGGCTAGAAAGCTGATGTGGTGCTTCAGAGCAGCGAAGCCTAGCTAGAAAGCTTGATCAGAGGAGCGAGGATTTTATGAGAGGAAAGGGGAATGCGCCTCATGTTTATGAACCCATCAACACAGCTGCCCCTCCGCATCCATCTGTCATCTCTCCATCCTTCCTTCCATCCACCTGTGCATCCGTCCACCTAGCCATCCATCCTCTGTCCATTCATCTCTCTATCCATCCACTCACCTGTCCATAGGTCCATCCATCTATCCAACCATCCATCTGTCCATGTGGCCATCCAACCAACCATCCATTCACTTGTCCATCCATTCACCAATCTAAGCAAACTTTACTAAGACCTCAGATTTTACCAAAACAGAGTTAATGTTTATCTAAAATACTTAACACAGTGTGAAAATGAGTAAGCACCTGAAGCACGAAAGGCTGGAAAGGGGACCGAACAGCTCCAGGAGGCCCTAACCAGTGCTTCCTGAGGTTGGCACCCAGGCCTCCCCGCCCAGGGACGATGCACCTGTGCCAGCGACACAGCTGTTTTCATCAGGTGCGGACCCCCTCTGGTGGGAAGCAGGTGGTGAAGGCTGAGGCCGGTGAGAAGGGCGAGGCCAGGTGTGTCCACTCACTGACCAGTGCAGTGTGCCTCTGCCCCTGAATTTTCAAGCCTGGTGTCCGAGCCACCCTGACAGCCGGTGTGACGTCCCGAGGCGTTGGGGCACATCAGCTTTTCCTCAGGCTCCAGCTGACCCCCTGCTCCTGGGGTCAAGGGGCATGGTGCGCACTGCACTCCAGCAGCCCAGACTGGCTGGGTGGACATGGGGCCCAGGACTGGGTCCCCCACAGCTCTGCCAGAAATGCTGGGGACCGCTGACCACACCCTCCAGCACGGGGTCACTTGTGGTGGTCAGGTGAAGGAAGAGCACGGCCTTGAGTGGGGGCCCACCGGCATCTCACCGGCCGGCACGGCTGGAAGGCTGCCCAGTGGCTCCTGTTCCCCACGGAAGGGGCTCCTATGAACTCCCCAGGTCTAGGAGTAAGCCCGGGGCTCCACGGGGCCTCCTCCCCAGCAGGGCTCAAGGCCTGGCACTTGGCCAAGGGAATCTGCTCAGAAGTACGGCCG
>RJWH01007941.1:0-35089 GCA_004363575.1 Solenodon paradoxus | reverse complement strand
TGATATCATTCATATGTGGTATATTCAGATAACAAGCAAACAAACTAAATCAAACAAAAATAGACTTTTAGTCAATAAAAGTACTTGTGAATGTAAATTTGCACTTTATAATTGCATTCTGAAGAATGGAATTTACACTTTACACTTGAATTCTGAATTTTAGCACATAAAGCCAAGTAAGAAAGGAGAGGTATGGAGAAATCCATATAGTATGATATCGCTTTGATGGAAATATGCAATAATCAACTACTCCTACTTCTAAGCTTCAGCAGGTCAACCATATATTTCTTTTCTGCAGGTAAGTCATACATTTCTTTGAGCACAAAACTTGTGGAAGTATGCTAGTGGTATATTTATCATTCAGGCACCGCAGCAGAAATAAGGAGTTGGAGAGGCATAAATTTGCAATTTTTATGAGTATGTATATTATGTTCATAAATAAAAATAAAAATTTTTAATTGAGGTATAATTTACATAAAGTATCCTATTAGTTTCAGGTACACACAAAAAATTCTTTAAATATAAACCACTAAAGCCCACTGATTGTTTTGTTACTTTAAGGCCTCATGTAACTTTTCCAAGTCAAAGGCATTCTGGGTAAGTCATAGAAAGGTACTTGGATCTGCCATATAAAGGTGACAAAATTATGTGCCTTTAGAATAAATAAGACTAATCAAGATAATGAGGATAAATGTTTAGTGAGAGCCTGCATCCACGAACTAAATGTGTAAACACAGATTAGTCTATTTAATCTTCAGAATAAACTTGGGGCACGTGTTAGGTATTATGACTTCTACAGATCAAGGGTACCAATATATGTGAAAATATTTGGAAAAGTGAAAACTGTAGAAAAAGAAGACACATGATATTACAGAAAAACTTAATTTTATATTTCGCAAATATCTGAATATTTTATAATATATTCTTTTTGAAAAAAATCTATCTACAGATTAACAAGGATTTAGGTACTCTAAATATGCCTAAATTGGTAGCACAACTTCCCATGATTAAGTTGCAGTTCCTACAACAAAATATTAGTGACTTTGGTATTCATATAGGAAGGAGGAATCAAATTTTCTTTACATATCAGCCTTTTTTTTTGCTATTTAGTGTATTACATTTGCAGTTAAAAATACTGACAGTGTTATTTGAAGCAAATATGTAATAATTGATTATTTTCTAAATATACCTCAACACTTAAATAATGGTCGCGGTGCCAAGTTTTCATTTTTGTTGAAATAGAAAAAGTATTAACTCTTAGTATTAATGATAATAAAAATGAAACAACCATTAGTTTTTACTGTATGTTTAGTTACATATCCAGAATCTAGCTACCTGCTTCCAAGTAAAACAGCTTATTTAATCCTGAACCCCACAAAAAAAACCACGGTGCAAAGAATATGGCTAGTTCTATATCACCTATTTGTTCCAATGGTCATATGAGGCAACAAAAGGGAGAATATTTGAGTGATCTAAGAGTGGTCAGAAAACATGAAATCCGTTTGATTCTGGTCACCAATTCCACTGTGTGGGGGGTGCTTTCCAAATCATCAAGCAAGTCTCCAGCACTAGTTGAATGCCCTCCAATTCACTTAAATTCTGACTATCTACTCAGACATAACATCAGATCCCACAGGTTAAGATCTCAGTCCTACAGAATGCCAACTGCAGCCATTGAGTCAGAAATACAGGTGCCTGTAGATTGTAGGTTCTAATGACCACTTCTTTGGGTTTAATTGCTAAAGCAGCTCACAGAACTCAGAGAAACATTTTACTTACTAGACCACTGGTTTATTACAAAAAAGGTTGTAACTCAGGTATAGTCAGATGAAATAGATCCATAGGGCGATGTCTCAGGAAAGGATACAGAATGTCCATGCCTTGGTGCCACTCTCTCCACTTTTCCATAAGCTAACCATATACACAGTTTTAAAAAGAACAGTACCATTTTTCCTATTTCCCAACTGTTCCGCTGTTTTAATATGAATGTCAATTTTGTCCCATTTTTAACAAACCAGGACCATCTTTAAGGTGGGGCAAAACGGTGCAGTTGAGTTGCCCTGGGTCCAGTCTCCTGAAGAGGCACAATAGCAGCTGCCCTTTGTGCCTCACGATAAAGACAGTCCTTGCTGGCACCGACTGCAGCAGGCTGCAACTGCTACTGCTATTCCTGCCCTCTGTAAAGAAACAGGAAACTCACAGTAAGAGGATTCCCTCCCATCCTGAACCCACCTGTTTCTTCAAAGGGAGAAGAACACTGAAGCATGGTCAAGCACAGGTAAGTACTATGGGGGTTATCTCTGGCATTGTTGGGGTTATTGGGCATTTATGGCACTGGGCTAGTTACTGGACATTTCTAGAACTGGCATGGTTAAAGTGGCAAGTGTTTTAGGTAGGACATTTAGAATGTGGCTTATAGGGGCGCCAAATTTGGTTTTCGCCTAAGGTGCCAAAATTCCTTGCATTGGTCTTGGCCATTGGTGTGAAGTCCTACCAGACAACACATCATTACTATGTGATCACTGATGGGCATCACATAGTACTTGCTTGTTGCTGGCCTGTCTGCTCTGCTACTGTTCGGATTGCTCCACCTCCTTGCCTCCCCTTAGTTGCCAGTACATAACCATCCCGTTTTTCCATCCCTATTTCCCATTTTTTCACAAGGAAATGCGGTCAGACTATTTTTCCAGTACCTTCACATGTTCACAGAAGCTCTTCAAACTCTGTCCTTTTGTGTTTTTAATTACATAGGCATGGTTAATTAAATTATTGGTTATTGGCAATTAGTTCCTCTCCCCTCCCTGCAGATGTTATGGAAGGGACTGAAAGCTCCAATTCTGGGCTCACACATGGGTGGCTCTGTTGGAAATCAGCTCCCATCCGTAGGTACATTCTAAAAATGACCTTATTAACACAAGTAAAGGCACTTTTATTGCTCTTATCACAGAAAATTCAAGGAAGCTCTATGACAGGTACCAGAAATGGGGACAAAGACCAAATAAATATTTATTTTTATAAATAACAATATCACACCATTTTTCTAGGACAAAATTATGTGTCATGTGTCACAAAACACAATTCATTGTAACATTCATGTAGACTCTCACTTAACACCTCTTTACCTACATAGTTCAGGTTTAGGTGCTTTGGGTATTCCTTCCTTGTTAAGGGTCATGATTAATTTTATGTGTTAACTAGGCTAGACTATGATGTCCAGTAGTTTGATCAAATATTAGTCTACATGTGCTGTGAAAGTTATTTTTAGATGTGAATAACATTTAAATTGTAGACTGAGACAGATTAAACTATAATTTTGGTGAACCTCATGTAATCAGTTCATATCATTAAGAGCAAAGACTGAGGTTCCCTGAGTAAGAGGCAATTTTGCCTCAAGACTGCAACACAGAAAGCTTGCCCAAGTTTCCAGCCTACATGAATTGCTCTGCAGCTTTTGGATGGAAGATGCAATAATGCTTCTGAGTCTCTATCTGTCCATTTGCTCTACAGATTTTAAAAGTGAAGCTACTAACTTCCACAATTGCATGAGCCAATTTCTTAAAATTCTCTCTCTCTCTCTCTCTGGTTCTGTTTCTCTGGAGAATCCTGATGAATAAAGCACTACAGATTGATTTCCACTACTAGGCTTGAGTTCGTTAAAACAAAAGATCTATAGTGTGCTGAGTTTAGGAAAGCTGCTCAAGAGCATGTAATGGATGACACAAATTTCACAGATATTAGAACAAAGGCAAATATTCTCATTTAAATAACAAATGCTGAGTGGTAGCTAAGGAGTACGGCCCCTATAGTAAGGTTACTGGGTGACTTCCTGTGTATGGACATGTGCAACAAACACATAGAGATAATAATGAGTGTGTTATGTGACATCAATTTACATCCGTGAGGCATCAGGCATTTACGTATATTATCATAAAGCTGAAATTCAGGATAAATGAAAAAAAGATGCATTAATGGAGAGAAATATTAAAAGTTTCCTATATTTAGTAATTTCCATTTGAAAGGATATTAGGCAATGAACCCATTCATAACAATGGGTATAATATCTCTGAGAAAAATTAGCAAGAACTTTTGAAGACATATAAAGAAAAATATAAATATTTCATGAAGAATATAAAAAGTAACTTAAATAACTGTATTCCTGGGATTTCAACTGGGAATAGTCAATGTTATAAATTACATGAGAAACTCCTAGGGGATGAAGACAAATCAAATAGATTGTATTAAAGTTCCTCTTCAGGAATAAACTGCTAAAAGTTTTAAAGAAAATCTTCAAGACTCATTAGAAAAGAAAACTACAGACCAATATATCTGAAGAACATAGATGAAAAGTCCTCAGTAAAATACTAGTATATAAAATTCAACAACACAACAAAAAGATTATGTACCGTGGCCAAGTGGGATTTATACCTGGCATACAAAGCTGGCTTAACATTTGCAAACTAATCAATGTGATATATGACAGATTAGAATGAAATATAAAAAATTACATGATCATATCATTAGCAGAAAACACATTTGTCAAAGTTCAATATGCACTCATAAGAACTCTCAACAAAAATAAGGTATAAAAAGAAATTTCCTCAACACAATCAAGACCATTTATAAAGTACACAAAAAAACATAATCAATGGGTAAAACTGAAAGCTTTCCACCGAAACCTCATACAAGGCACAGATGTCCACTCTCTCAACTTCTCTTTGACACAGAATTACTAGCAAGAACAATCAGATAAAAATAAATGAAAAGCATCCACCTTGGAAAGGAAAAAAATAAAATGATCAGTTTGCAGATGACATAATCTTATAAGCAGAAAGTTCAAAAGACCTCCCCTCCACAGTTAAAATAAAAATAAAAATAAATTCAGTAAATTCGCAGGATAAAAAATCAACTTACAAAAATCAGTTGCTTTACTGTATATCAACAATAATCTATCTGAAAAGACAATCAAGAAAACAATCCTATTTATAATAGCATCAAAAGAATAAAATACTTACTAGGAATAATTTTAATCAAGGAGGTGGAAGATCTGTATACTAAAAACTACATGACATCTATTAAAGAAATTAAAGAAGACACAAATAAATGGAAAGATATACCATGTTTGTAAATTGGAAAAATTAATATTGTTTAAATGTCCATACTACACAAGTGGCCTACAAATTCAATGTACTCCCCATTAAAATCCCAATTGCCTTTTTCTACAGAAATAGAATCTTAAAATTTGCATAGACCAAAAAGACCCCAAATATCCAATGCAATCTTGAGCGAAAACAAAGTTGAAAGTATCATACTTTCTGGTTTTAAATTACATTATAAAGCTATATAGTAATCAAAACAGTAAGATGCTGGCATAAAAAAACCATAGAGACCAGTGGAAGATGAGAAAGCCTAGAATTTAATCTAAGCACATATGGTAAACTAATTTCAAGCATAGTTCTTACACACTAAGGAGAAAGAATAATCTCTTCAACAAATGGTATTTTGAAAACTAGATATGCATAAACAAAGAATCAAATTTGGCACTTATCTTATATCATACACAAAAACAAAAATCAACTCAAGGTGGGTTAAAGCCATAACATAAGATCTGAGCACATATAACTCCAAAAAGAGAACAAAGGGAAATAACTTAATATCAACCTTAACAATAATTATCTGCACGTGACACCAGAATCTTAGAAGACAAAATAAGAAATAAGTGGGATTAGATCAAACTAAAAGTGTCTGTATGGCAAAATAAATAATCAAAAAATGAAAAGGTAACCTACAGATTGGGAGAAAGTATTTACAGACCATATATCTAATATAAAAAATCATCAACAGATGAGTGGATAAAAAAGCAGTATATATCCACAATGGAATACTACTCAACTACTTAATAGAAGATGAAATCCTATAGTCTACAACAACATGGATAGACCTAGATGGAGATATGCTTAGTGAATAAGTAAGTCAGAAGGAGAAAGACAAACATTGCCTGATTTAACTCATAAATGGTACAGAAAAACTAACCATTCAAAGCAAAAAACAAAAACTTATTTTCAGTCCATAGAATTAAATTAGAAGTTACCAGAATAGAAGGAGGATGCAGTGTGAAAATTAGGTAAAGGGGTCAGTTATATAGTAAAGCGTAGAGATGGACTGTTGGTTGTAAACTTCATGTATTACGTACAGATGTTGATTTATAATGATGTAAATTAAACCTATATAATTTTACGATGCAAAATCTCTTCATAAAAATTAAATTATGTTAATTTAAAAATAGTCTGTATAGAACTCATATAGCAAAATAATCTGATTGAAAAATATGCAAAGGGCCTAAATTATTTTTTTCAAAGAAGACATACAAATGGCCAGCAGGTACACGAAAAGATGCTCAACACCACTACTCATTAAAGAAATGCAAACCAAAACCAAACTGACATTACTTTATATCTGTTTGGATGGCTATTATAAAAAGAACATGAGATCAAGTGTTGCAAGAATGTGGTGAAAAGGAAACTATTGTACACTGTTGTTTGGAATGTAAGTAGGCATAGGCATTGTAAAAACCAGTGTGGAGGTTCCTCCCAAAATTAAAAATGAAACTACCAGGCACTCCAGCAATCCCACTTCTGGATATATACCCAAAAGACAACAACACCTCAAAGAACAACACCTCCAATCCCATGGCCTCAGAAGCAATGAAATATGTCAGCCTGGAGATCCTATAATTTGAATAAATATTGATGAAACATGAAAACATCATGCTCAGTAAAATAAGCCAGGCACACACAAAAAATCTGCAAGATCTAATTTATACGCTGAATCAAAAATGTTGAATATATGGAAACAGAGAGTAAAATACTAATTGGCAGGGGTGGGCAGGTAGGGAAAATGGGGAGATATTGATCAAAGGGCACAAAGTTGCATTTCTTTTGAATGGATAAAAAGATTTAATATATACTGAACATTTTCTAAGAGGAACAGATTTTTTACCACAAAAATAAAAGGCAATAATGTGAGAGACAGATATGCTACTAGCCTGACAATAGCAATTATTTCACTATGTATATATTTATCAAACCATTATATTGTATATGTTAAATATATATGATTTTATTTAAAAATAAAATTCAGGAGAGTAGAGTAGGATATTTGTCAGTGGACAAAATATTATTTTAATGAAATTATGATCATGTAAAACATAAACGTACCTCAAAAATTGAGTAACTATTCAAGGAACATATCTATACTCATTCAAATAATATAAGACAGCATGAATATTTGTGTAAAATATGCAAGTTGATTCCCACATCATATTAAATACTTTTATGTTAAGTAGAGGATTAAATATTATATAATTTATCATGTTTTTGATATAGTAATGTATATATATATCTGTATTGAACAAAGGATGAATTAAATGCATCTCTCTGTATTGGGCAAAAGACAATAGAAATGTAGACAGAATGATTCCATCTTTGAACAAATGAAAAGCACCAGCTCCATCATCAATATATTCATGTATGTTTCTACATGCTTTAGTATAGAAGAAAATGATGCATCAGGCATTTGATACAAAGTAGTAATGAAATAGGCATAAAAGAGGATGAAGGGAAATTATAAACTTTTAAATTTCATCTTTGAATGATTTCCCTATTTAGCATGATAATGTTCTTTGATATTTTAAAATACTAATGAAGAAAATGAAATACATACTAACTTTCATTTGGGATGCTTATATTCTGTCTTGAATAAATTCCAGAACATTCTCAATTCTGACGCTTTCCAACTAACTTAAAGAGATAAAGCGTATATAATAATGCACCAAGTAACAACAAAAAAACCAGTGACCATATACTGAGTGTTTAATAATTTATCAGGTATTTTGCTAAATAATTTCCTGTCATTTACTTTATTGGCTTTGCTATAGTACTACTAAATAGATACTGTTATTCTCTCTCAAAAGCTTTATTCTGAGGATCAAATAAAGGAATGTAAGATACAATATTTTTGCTAAGTTTAATTTCGGAAAAAAATGACAGATAATATTATTGTGATTTCTGAATCTATATCCAAGGAAAGACATTCAAAGAGAAGATAGTGGCACTCAATTTAGAATAAAGAAGTCTACGTCCAGTATTTTGATTCTATAACTAATTTTGCTGATAGCTAATTCTTCCTACCTTTCTCATCCTTCAATCATAAATCACTAGTTTTATATCCAAAGGTCAACATTTAATTCAAGTTTCATATGGCTGCTATCGCATCTCTGGTTGAAACTCTAGCTTCATGTTTCTCAGAGTCCAGATCCCATACTGCAGGTTCCATGTTTAAAAGATGGGGTGGCCAGGAAGGAACATAGAACAACAAAAAGCAGTTGTTCTATTTGATTTAACAGCGTTCTATTTGACAGTGCATGCTACTAATCAATTAGAATGGTGAAACGTTTTTAACCTTGGTTTTAATGTTGCCTCAAATACATATTTAATAGGATTATGTACCTAAGAGTTCCTGATAAATACTGATAGTTAAGGTAAATGAAAAACCAGAAAAAAGTATTCAAAAATCAATAGTTTCCTGTACCAGTAACCATGAGTTGAAAAATAATTTATTGACAACATGATGGATAAGCATAAAATATCTAAAACTGAAACAGACTAGACAAGTGTCAATTCTAGCAGTATATGCAGTGCTCTACAAGCCTTTTCTAAATAATATCAAAGAATGCTTGGATACCTGCATATTCACTTCACTCTGGATGAAAGATGGATATTGCAAAATTTTTAGTTTTTCTCAATCTTGTTTACATCTTATTCACCAAAAATACCAAAATGATATTGCTTACAAGTGGGAACACAGAAGGCAAATCTGCCTGTTTAAATTTTTTTATATGGACAATTTCAAACGTAAATGTATGTAGAGACAATATACTTGCCCAGCACCCATTTGTAATGACTTTGATCCCATGGATAAACATTTCCTTTATACTCAACCATTATTGCCCCTGATCCCACCATTCATTGGATTACTTTGAAGTAAATTAATTTGTATCAAATCATATGTGACCTTTTTTTAGATAATTGGAGGAAATGTTGCTTTTATCTTCACAATAAAATATAAAATTGTAGAAAATAAGAAGCATTTGTCATGTCAGAGTCTTAGTGATACTGTAGCAATATGTTATATTTAAAACCTGGTGTTTCTCAAAAATTTGATAGATATTTCACTGAAACAAAACAGTAAACCTGGTAAGAAAAGAGATCTGTACAGCTTAAAAAGACTGAACCCTCACTTCAGAACAAACAACAAATGTCTTCCATGGCAATTAAAGATTATAAAAACACATTAACAGAGGAAATCTACTAACCTATGAAATGCCCATGATGTACTTTTATATGACAAGAAGTTACAAAATAAAATCTATTCTAGTTGATCTCATTATTTTTCACAAAGCAACAACTCAGAAAATACCCGATACAAATGTTTTTGTAAATATTTGCTTCAAACAAAAAAAATCACAATTTTTATGTAAATGACATTAGCATTTTTGAATCCTATTAAGCACTTTTAATCCATTATTTGAATCCAATAGGAATAAAGCATTAAAAGGCAAAATTATTCAATTGTCCTTTATTTTTTGCAGTGTTCCGCTACTAAGGATGAGAAAGCATAACTTTTGTAACGAGACATTATAGAGTGAAACATTTTTGAAAGAAAAGTAAAACTCTCCAATTCAGACTAAGATACTGACAAAGAACTTTCCCTGCTTTACTCCCAGGAGGAACACCTAACAACTAGAAAGGAGCAAAACAATACAGAAGGAATCCCACAAAAACGGCAGGGAGGTTGAAGCACCTCCTTGCACCTCAGAGAGCAACAAAAACTGCACAAGAAGGGATGCTGAGGAGAGGCATGGATTGCTGTGAATGAAGGTGGGTGGAGAGAAATGCAGAGGTGGTGGTCTGTGGTGGGGGTGGTTGAGCCAGGGGCCCTAGCGAGCAGAAAACACAGCTGGTGTGACATTGCATGCCCTTGGCTCAAGGGAAGCCCAAAGCAGAGGAAATGGGCACTCCACACTGACCTGGATTGCAGCAGGGAGGACAACAAAGAAAGTGCTGCAGGCTTTCCTTCAATCCTTGGGAAGTGAAGTGCACAGATAGAAATGGACAGAGTTTCTTATTTCATATCTGGGATCCCAGTGAAAAGGGTTAAGTACAGTGACACTCAAGCAAAACAGGACCACTCTAACAGTAGTCCACATCAGCAGCTGAACTACCTCACACCCCTTCTCCCACCCCACTTACACAAAAATTGCTATTTACTACTCTAAGCACCCAGGAAAGCCAGCAAGGACAAAAACAAAACAAAAAAGCAAAAAAATCCCAAAACAACAAAAAAACAAAAATAAAATGTGGTCATAGAGCCCCCTACTGGAAAAGTAAAAGGTAAGCAGTTCAGTGCTTCCTTACTAAATAAGAAGAAATCTATCTACCTACCTACCTACCTACCTACCTATCTATCAATCTATCTATCTATATACACACATATATACTTACCTGAGAACTCAAAGTACTATGCTATAACAAAGACAAAATAATCATCTCTCCAGAAACCAAATTCAAAACTTAGAATAAGATATCATTTTAATGGGCAATGAATTCAAAATAACAATCTTAAAAAAACTCAGAGATACAAGAAAATGTAGCAGAACAAGTCAAAGAGATACAAGATAAATCAGCAAAACAAGTCAATGAGCTCAAAAATAAAGTTAACAAGAAAGCAAAAATTGAAGTTTTAAATAAGAAACCAATATATAATCAGGATTTGAATTATAAATAATAAATAAGATCAAGAAGGATATATAAAAAATCTGTGGAGTCAGAAACCAACAAATGAAGAACCAAATTAGTGATCTTAAAAGATAGAATCATAGAAATGATGCAGGTAGAAAAAAGGAAATATTTTTAGATGAAAAAATGTTTACAAGAGTTATCTGACTCTATTAAGAAAGGCAACATAAGTATAATGGGTATCTCAGAAATGTGAAAGAAAAGGGACCTGAAAAATTATTCGAAGAATAATAATGTAAAAGTTACCAAACCTGGGAAAGAAAATGATTATATAAATTCATGAAGCAAACGGAACACCTGGTTATCTAAATGCAAAGAAATCTATACCAAAACATATATTAGTGAAACTATGAAGAGTCCAAGACAAAGAATATTAAAGGTAGTTGGGAAAAATAAGCAGATAACTTATAAATGTCATTAGACATTTCAGCAGAAACTCTACATCTTAGGAAAGAGGGAAATGACATACCCAAAATATTCAGACACGAATTGTCAGTAAGAATATTATACCCGGCAAAATACTCTGATATGAGAAGGAAATAAAGGTTTTCCCAGACAAGCAAAACCTAAAAGCGTTTGGTACCACTAGATCTTGCTTATAAGAAATGTTGAAAGATCTTCTATTAAAATTGAAAAAAGAAGGTTCACAAAAATAAACAAGGTATAGAGAAAATCAGAACACAAAAATAGAAATGGCAGTAGCAATAATCTATCAATTAATGTCAATAATAACCCTAAAAGTAAGTGGATTGAGCTCACCAATCAAAATGCAACCATGTTGGATAAATTAAGAAACAAAACTTAGTTACAGACTTCTTATAGGAGACTCCTTTAAGGTATAGACTCAAAGTGAATAGGCAGAAAATGGGACTACAAACCAATGAAAAATTAGACATCCTTGGGCTGTGATAAGATCACACGTCATGCCACATCTGTCACTTAACCCCTCGCAAGGTTCAAATTTTTGACCTGAAGAAGAAACACATGCATATAGTGTAAGCATTTAGTGTAAGTAATAACAATAATAGCAACAAACAAATCTTTTTCTGAGTGATTACTTGTATGTCAGGCAATGACTAAGTGCTTTTAAGGTATCATCCCATTTGACCCTCACAAAATATCCTTGGCAGAGAAAGAATGTCATTACATCTGCCTCCTAGATTTGTTGTAGGGATCAAATGAGCCAAATTATTTGGTCAATGTAGGACACCATTTGGCAAAAATTCCATCTCCTGTCCAGTGTTACACATTCACTCATAATATGCTTATTTCTATTTGAACATGTCAGGATGTAAGAGCTTTAAGTTAATCTTTTTCTTAGTTAAGATTAAACTCCAATGTAAACTGCCAACTCTTGCACGAGAATTTTTTCAGTAAACTTGAGTGCTGTAGTGCTTCCAGGCAACCATTGAGGCTCAGAGATTTGACAACGAAATCATTCCCTGAGAACTTGTCAGAAATCTATAGTCTTGGACTCTACCGCAGGTATACTTAATTGGAATCTGCATTTTAATTATATTTCTAGGTGGTTCCTAGCCACATTAAAGCTTGAGAATCAGTGGTGTAGAGGGCGTAAACATATACTTTTCTCTTAGAGATATGGGATAACACAAAATAAAACTCTTTTCGAATGTACAGCTGAACTCATAAGAAAGTAGGGCTCCAAATTCAGGAAGGAGAAATAATCAGAAGGGTAAATGGAGATAAAGAGGTGGATGGTGGGAGGGCCCACTCCAGATAAATAACCTAGTCTTGGGTTTTTACAGAAGTGAGCAGGACAGGGACATGGCTGTCAGGTCTTGGCAAGGGTAGGAAATTAAAATAGGTCTCTCACAATAAAGGAATTCATTCCTAAAGACATTCTCAAACTAGGGATACAAAAAAAGCCACCTTAACAGTATCTCTTCCAAAAACCTACATCAAACATATTTTAATAGTAAAAGTCATTCTTAGTATTAATAAAAAGACATTTATGAGACATAGAAAAGTGAAAATGAAGACACAAAGGAATACCCTCTAACTGTTTCGTTAGTGAAAATTTAAGGGACAAATGATACCTAGTGTTGGCCAACTTGTCAATTCATAGTATCTTAGGTACTGCTGGTGGGAGTGTAAGCTAGTGGAATTAGTATGGGAAATGCTATCGCATTACCTCCTAAAGCTGAACATTTATATAACCTATGGCCTATTGATTTCACTCCTAGGAATGGCCTAAGAGAACTGTTAATCTATTACACCAGGGGATTGGTATGAGGTTGTTCATGGCAGCACTTTACACAAAAGAAAAAACCTGGAAGCTATCCAAATGTCCATGACAGGAGCATAGGCAGTAAAAACACATGGCAGAATGTTCCATAGTAACAAATGTAATAAACTACAGAGGCACACAAAAAATAAGTATGAAACTCAATAACAAAATGAAAAAAACCAAAGCCCAAATAAGATTATATTCAACAACAAAAAAGGAAGCAAGGGGATGCTGGATAGGAATCAAGGTGAATAATAAGAGGAAGCTCTTATTACGAGAGTAATAGGACAACATGATCAGGGGAAGGACTGACGTAGCTCAATGGAATAGAACAAAGAACACAAAAGTAGACTCACATAAAAATAAAAATATGCCCAACTGGTTTGTTGACAAAGGTGCAAAATCTATTCAATGAATGAAGGATAATCTTTTCACAAACTTTGCTTGAGAAATTGGGCATCCATGGGAAGAAACTGAATCATGGCCTAACCCTCACTTCGTACATAAAAATGAACTCAAAATATCTCACAGAGTTAAATGTAAAATGTGAAACAATCAAACTACAAGAATAAATGAAAGGTGAACATCTGGGGTATCCAGCACTAGGCAGAGTTCTTAGACTCAACATCAAATGCAAAATTCATAAAAGGGAAATTCTCATCAAATTGGGCCTCATCAAAATTATAAAGTTTTGTTCTGTACCAGACGCTATAAAGAGGATAAGAATCAAGCTATGGTGTGTGAGAAATTATTTACGAATCATATATCCAACAAAAAGCTAGTGTCTAGAATGTATAAGGTACCCTTAAATCTCACCAGCTTAAAAACTCCAGTTGTAAAATGAGTAAAGGCCATGTACAGACAGCTGACTGCAGAGGAGTATGCATGTGGCAAATATGCACAAGGAAACAAGTTCAAGATAATCCACTATTAGGCAACTGCAAATTAAAATAACAGCAGAGATATCACTACACACCTATTAGAATGGTCAATATATAAAAAAGTCATAATGATAATGCTGGGAAGAGTGTAAAGAAATGAAATCACGCTGACACCACTGGTGGGTATATAAAAGCACAGAGGCATTCTATGAAAGAGAGGAGCTGTTTCTTACAAACTAAATATGTGCTTATCATACAATCCAACAGTGATATTTTTAGGTTTTCCTCAGAAAACTTACATTTCAAAAAAATCTGGACATGAATATTCATAGCTATATTATCTATAATAGCTCTAAACTGGAAACAACCCAAATATCCTTCAGTGGGTGAATGAATAAACAAACTATGGTCCTCCTAGACCATGGAATACTATTCAATGATGAAAAGGAATAACTCACTGATACACACATAAACTTGGATGGATACTAGTTAATTATTTTATGTGAAGAATATAATCTCAAAAGTTCTATACTATATTATTCTATGATTCTGTTTAGAAAGCACTCTTGAGATGACAAAAATATAGAGCTGAAGAAACAGATGAGTAGTTTCTAGAGATTAGTGGTGGCAGAGAGGGGGTTCAAGACAAGGAAGTGTCTCTGGTTATAAAAGGGTTGTATGAAGGGTCTTTGGGATGAGGGTCTGACCAGTACCTTGTGCTGGTGATCACCTGCTTCTATACATGTGATAAAACTGCAGATAGTTAGGTATACACAGAAAATTAGTTTAAAATAATAACAAAATCATATGTCTAAAAATTAGTGTATTTTTAATATAGCAACAATAAATCAATGCACACTACATAAAACTACAAGAGAACAGATTTGAAAGGATATTATAAAGTTGATAGTTAAATATGTGTGCTCATGAAAGATAATATGGAATGGGATTGACCAGGCTGTTAACAGTGGTTAAGGACAGGTTATAGAATGGAGTTACTGAGGGATATTCTAATCATTTCATTATTATTTTCTATCTTTGTATCTATCAATTAATTAGGCTGAGATGGAATTTGTTAATCAATCAAGGAAACTATTATTTTTAATAGTTTTTGTAGTCACTATTGTATGATCCTTACATAATATATATAACTTCTCCAGGCTCTAATATAAAAATCAGGTAACACTCATATTTACTAATAACAGTAATGGTTGAACTTATGAAACACATGGCTGTTAAGTAAAACTTTAATTACTTCTAGGTAAATTACTTTAATTTAATCCAAAAAAATCTAAAAATGAAATTAGTATGATTTCTGTTTAACCCATTTACTCTTCTGAATGAAGCAGTGTATGAAAATACATTTAAAATGGAAAATCAGCATAGAAACATAATTTTTGATGTCACATGCAATGACTTCTGAAAAAAAAGTTTTAGATAAGATTTTGCTTTTCTATTTAAAATCTAAATTTTTACCTAGCAAGATATGAGTTTGACTGACTTTTAATTAGGTTGCTTTAATCCCTGTTGTTAAATTGCTATTCTTGATATATAAAGGCCTCTAGTGAATTGGGGTGTCAAAAGGCTTCCTGGGTTATCCCTGCAGGAGCTGGCAGAAAAATTCCTCTAAACAGTGAACCTCAGGGCTCAAATTTCAGAGTTGAGGTCAAACAGAAAGAAGGCATAGAGAAATGAGCAGAGTCAAAAACAGGAGGCAGTCTAATTTGGCCTGCATGTTTGGGAGGCACATACTGATGACGATATTTCAGGAACCCTCGCTTTAATTCTACAATGCATGAACGATATTGTTGCTTTCACTATTCTACATAATTAAGAAAAGTATCTAAAAAGTTGATTATAAGATAAAGTGGACAGACAGAAGAAAGACTTAACAAATAATAGCTGACTTTTACACTAATTAGTTTTAAACAGCCAATGACCTAAGCTACTCATGATAGTTATCACTCCCTAATTAAAAAGCATATATCTAAAAAGATGTTATGAGAAAACATAGCCAGGAGCATTCTGGAAATGGGGATAGTGATGGGGGGATTACTGGAACAACAGCAGCAGCCACAAAAATGGCAATTCCACCAACATTCCACAAACAGAAAAAAATATACAGTACCTTGAAATAAACTTGACAAGAATTGTTAAGGATTTTAATGCAGAAAACCACCTTGAATCAAAGGTTTTAAACACATGATAGGATCTTAATGGGGAGACATAAATTTGACCTGGTGTGAAATTCTTAGTTTATTTAATTTTTATAGAAATGAAATTCAATCTTAATTGAGCCTTGTAGAGTAACTGGAGAAAGTGGTAAGTTACATTTGTAAGCTTATTAGAGAATAATTTAAAGACAAACTCAAAACTAGAAATGGTAGATATTTGCCATACTAGAGACCAACTGTATTCTGCTGCCACAATTACTCTATGGGCTCCAGAACTGAAAATTACTCCTGAAACATATGTCATGAAAAGGTGTTAAGCTAACTTGGTATTTGAGGAAAATACCTGAAGTCATACATCTCCCAGTGTACTCAAGAACATTCCCATTAGCAAGAGTTATGAAATAGAGAACTCAAATCCATGGAACATCTTTTCTGAAGCTGACCTCTTCTTGTTAGGTGAGTAACAAAACCACAAAGTAAAACTCAGTGTGTGAGCCTGTGCTGTATTAAATAATCAAATACTCACTCATTGTGACTGCTTAGTGCATTTACTGGTCACTGATGTTTCTTTGAATATAGAGAAACTAAGAGCAATCAAACAAAACATAATGAGAAATGAAAGGATAGTTTGGTAATTTGGGAAGACATAAAAGAAACAGAAACAGATAGTTTCATTACATGTAAGTTGTAATTAATTTATAGAGGTATTTGGCAATATGAGGCTCAGCTTGTATAGCAGAGAATAAAAAGGGGATCTTTTGAACTAACACTGACATTTTTGATATAAATCATAGGAAATAATTTTAGAGTATCTTTTGAAAAGTATTATATATATATGTGTGTGTGATTAACATCTGTATGTTAAAAAATGCTGAGATATTAAGTGGTATTTGAATTCAATACCCACTAAAAAATGATGAGAAACATCTAGGGATAATCTGAATAAGAACTGTTTAGAACCTGCTGAATGAATACTAGAAAATCACTTGGGATCTATTCCAGATGAGTTGACTGAAAAAAGGAATCTTAGATGGAAAGAATCATATTGAATAGTTTTTATTTTCTCAAATGAATTAATATTAAGGTAGTTAAAAAAAGATTCCCATGTGCCTTTTTTGGTTAAGCATTTCAAGAACTGAGATGAAAGTTTAGCTATAAGAAAATTTTATATGTCAGGATATGTAAGAGAAACCTCAGAAAAGAATAGCAGCAGGAGACATATTTCCTATAAATGTTTAAATATAAAAGTACACTAAAATAATGATAGATTTAAGAACTGACAAGGGAAGAGTAGAAAAATTAAATTATTAGAGTTGGACATATTCAGCATATATTATTATATACTTCCAAATGCTGACAATTTGGGTTACTAATTTAAATATTAACATTTAAATCCATAAAATCTATTGTTGATTTAGAATGTTCACTCTGCACTTTCTCCCCAGCGGTAAAAAAAAGAGAAGTCGATAAATTCATAAAGACAATTACCTCCTCCCCTCCTTTTTTATAATCAGTGACCAAAACTGCCTTAATATGCATATCTAGTTAATCTGTCAATGAATGATCATGAAAGTGGTGAAGACACACATATCCCATGCAGAGAGCACTACTAAAGGCAGCGTGAAGAAATGGAACGAATGTGGATTGAAATTTGCCATTTTTCTTCACACAGCTTTGCACAGTCACATCAATGAGCTGGTACCATTTGCAGTGAACAAACTTAACATATAAGATTTTAAGATAGAAAAGCAAATGCTCTACAGCTCTAATCAAGTAATTTAATATCAGCAAGCATCAATTTTCTGTCTACAAAAAGGATAAAATGAGAATTATTACCAGAAACAGCAATAATAGGAATAACTGAAAGATAAATATTTACAGAATGCTAGCTTACTTTTCAAAACCTATGCTAAGCATGGATTATCTCCTGAATCCCTCACAAGTCCAAGAAATGCGTCATTAATGCAGAGAATGTCAAGGGAAACAAAACATGTAAAAATAGTTTTGTCAACAGAAAAGCCACATACTGAAAAATCATATTAATGGATATTTAGGTAAAGACACCATGATACCCTATCTCATAATCCATTTATGTAAATCATCATTCCTATACTTAAAAACTTCTCATGCAATCATCAGATATAAACACTTTGTATAATTTATTCTAATAACGACGATTAACACATTCTTTATATTTGTCACTCATCAGATTTTTTTCAGAACCTGCTGGGGCAATCTTGGATGACACAAAGGTAAAATCCACAGGAGACTCTGACCAGATCCCCCAAGAGGGGCATGATGAATGTCTAAAGATGGAACTACACAAGCAGGACCAAAACAAAGTTCAGTTTGACTTAGACTGTACTCTAAGGTCCAAGAAGCATTTCCAATGACACTTTTTCAGATGATTTTAATATTCCTAACACTTGAAAAGCTTAATACATAATACCTGAAGGGAAACTAAATGATAGAAACTGACAAGATTGCTCAAAAAAGTAAGAAGAGGGAAATATTTCAACATCAAAGTAATCAGAAAAGATAAAGAAAAGGTAATCTATGTAAAATAAAGGAGAAAATTATAATACTGAGGAATGAAAGGATTATGAGATATTGTTAATCTATACAACAAAAATATGAATGCCTCCAAGCAATAAAAAGCAAGTTTCATTAACTACAAACATATTAATTATCCTGGATGAGAAGAATCAATATTATATATAGATGCTAACATCTTAAGATTTACTGCAGTTATACCATAATTAAAATGCAATTATATTTTATAATAAACGATTTCAAATTAAAATTCATTTACTGGAATAAATAAAAATGGCCAAGGGGCATGTGTGTCTGTGTGTGTGTATACATATAAATTTATTTTTTAACAAATATACAATGTGGAGGAGGAGACGGTTATGAGCAGCATGTCTAATTACAAAGTGTAAATGGTAGGATATAGTTAAAATCATTAAAACAATAACAATTTGTTCAATAACTGAAAGAGATCCACAGGACACAATGAATGAATGAGATTCTGTTGAGCAAAGAGGAAAAATACAAAATTAAGTGAGATATTTGCATTACATCTATCTAAAAAATATATTTCCCAATGGATCAAGGAGTAAATTTTAAAATCAGGTAATGCAAAAGTAAAACATTTGCATTTATTATGAAATAGAAAAGCAATTTGTAAGACAATGAGTATAACACTCAGTTTTTTCAGAAATAATGAACATATTTACGTGTATCAGTTATATTGTTAAGGGACCTTCATAAGGCTAAATCTTTCTCAAGGGAGTGCTACTGGGACTAGACAGAGGGGAAGGGTAGGTAGATTAACTTCAAATAATCTCTAAGCTACAAAAATATAGCTTGGCAAAACCACATTATTTACAATTATAAAATATGTAGCTCAAGTGCTATTTATTGAGTAAGATATTTTGAAGAGTTTCCCAAGTCAAAATTCATTTTATATTGTATTATCAGTTTAACATACTACTTAAAATATAGAATTATTATACACAAAAAATTTGAATAGTAAAGATAAGAGTGGGGAAGACTGGAACCCTAGAGCAGGACTTGGGTGAAAATAATGACCTGTAACACCATGGTGCTGATAAGGTGATAAGGTCCAAGATCCAGTTTCCATAAGAAGCAGGTGAATGATGTGGCAGGGGAGGGGCACATACGATGCACCTGGTTGAAGAAGAGCTGGATCATGCTCAGGAGTGCCTGGCCATGACACTGCAAAAGCTAGAGGAAGCTGAAAGAGCTGCAGATAACAGTGAGAGAGAGATGGAGGTTATTGAAAGGTGAACCTTAAAAGATGAAGGAAAATAAAACTCCAGGAAAGCCAACTCAAAGAAGGTAAGTACATTGCAGAAAAGAAAGTTGAGATGTATGAAGAGGTGGCCTGTAAGCTGGTGATTAATGAGGAAGAATAGGAACACATGTAGGAATGAGCCAAGCTGACAGAGTCCTGTTACCTTAAAAGATGGATGAGTAGATCAGACTGATGTAATCAGAACCTGGAGTGTCTGTGCTGCTGAAGAAAAGTGCTCTTAAAGAGAAGGCAAGTTTGAGAGAGAGATAAAGATTCTTACTGATAAACTCAATGAGGCAGAGACCTCACTGGCTACTGAGAGATCAGTAACCAAGCTGCAAGACATTTAATGGTTTGTAATATAAACTGAAATACACGAAGAGGAGGACCTCTGTACACAAAGGATACTGGATCAGATGGGCCTGAAAGTGTGCAGATTCTTCCACGACTCTGAGGTCAGCCTGCATGAAAGTACCTTTAAATGGGATGATCTTTAATTGAAGGCTGCTTTTCCTTTCCCCACTCCTCCCATCCATGGCTGCTTTTTTTTTTTTTTCACCAAACTGTGCTGGCCTCTTCCCTGATTCCAGTTGAGCTAGAGGCTGAGCACCTTTGTGAACAACATTTAAGGGCCCAGTATTAAAGTGTTTTTAAAAGCATGTTGTGGTGTACACATTTTTGCAATATAACTCTTGTAGTTGCTGATGTAGCTATCCTTTGTAAAACATTAAGTATAATTACACAGATCTGAAGCAGCAATGGAATCTCTTTCTCACTTTTGGAAGGTAACTTTTCAGCTTAATGCAAATTCCCCTCTCCAAAAAGGAGGGAGAAAGGTTTGAGCCTGCCTTAACTGAGAGCCAAACAGAATCCAAAGACTCCATTATGGAAAACCTCATTGCTCTGTACAAAGTATTAGTCAAACTAAAAGGTGATTCCAGGAGTTAGCAAAAAAAAAAAAAGGTACCATTTAGGCCTGCAGTTTTAAGGTATAAGGTGTATTTGGTCATGTTTATTTTTTCATCAGAACCACTAAAGGAAGATGGTAAAACCCTTGAGATCAAATTCTTGTTCCATTTCTACCCCCTTATCAGTGTGGATCATTTGTCCTTATATTGAGGTGACCACTTATTTGCTTTCCTGCCTCCTTATAAGAAAGAAAATTAGGGTTTTGCCACAGATTTAGCCATATGAAACTCATCTCATCATCATTTTTTGGGGTCTGAAGCTGCTGTCTCTAAAAATTCCATGTCATTGTGCTTTGTATAAATTAGAGCTGGAGAAATCCTGAATAACTTTTTTACAAAATTTTTATATTATTTTCAAACTTTGCTTCTTTGAGGTTGGGGCATAGAACTGTTTGCTCCATCTGGCTTGGGAGAGTTTTTTTGAGTCTGTGGCCTGGCAAGATGTTGATCTTTAAAATTTTCTTTCTCTATATAGTCCCCCCTTTTTTAGTGAGGTTCCAGGTGTGAGTTCTGCAGCTTGTTGGCTTACAATGTACTCCCCTTTGGTGTAGTATTTCTGGGGTTCAGTTGGGAGAAGGAGAATCTAATAGTGCACATGTTTTGATACTGAAAAATTGGCTTCTGACTTTTTGAATAATGAACCAGTGCCTTCAAAACAAATCACCATAGAAATAGGTGCTCAGGACTTAAGACAATTGAGGACTAAACTAATTTGTAGACTGGTGTATAAAGTAAGTTACAGATTTATTAAAAGGATACATGCTTATATGTGTGTTTAAGTTTAGAAAGAATAGTAAAAGGATGTACCAAGATGTAGGACCCAGAGAGGGAAAGAGATGAAGTTTATTAACTTTCCTTAAACATCTTTGTACTATTTCTCTACATTCAATTAAAATATATTGATTTTGTAGCTAAAACCAATTATACGGTACAATGTCTAAGCTACAGAGGACCAAGAATAAGAATTATATGGAACTTATCATCAAAAATCATGTAAGCAAGAAGATAGTGGAGTGAAATTATTTACAGTGTTTAAAGAAAAAACCCAACTTGGCATTTTTATCTAAGTAAACTATAGTGCAGAAATCAACTAAAGTAGAAACTTCTAGGAAGGTAGTGGCTGACGTTCCCTGATTTGCATCTGAGGAAAACAGTAGAACTTTTTCCAGAGTGGACACTAGCAGGGATCTCCATAGCACCCCAGCAACTTGGGAACAAAAGCAACTACCTTAAGGGGATCCACAGAGGAACTCCACGCATCTGAAAATCTAAAGGTGGGTGAAGAGAGGCACACAAGGTAGCAACATCTGGCTGCAATTGCAGCTAGCAGACTAACAGGGATACATGCCCAGCCTTGAGTCCCAGAGAGGATGCAGCAAAGATTGTTGGTGGTACATACACTTCACTTGAGGGAAGTCCAAAGAAAATAGGTTTGGTTCAGGATCCCAGTCAACACATGCACAGCAAAGAGCACAAGGTAGAGGATGACACTCTATGTCTCCAACTCATTAGGACTCATGCTGCAGTTGAGCAGAGCTCTAATACTGTTGAACTGCTGCACCCAGTTCTGTAAAATCAGAGAAGAGGGCTACCCCAGGTGATACCAACACGGACAGGCTCCCATCCCCACCAGTCTACAACAAAAGCTCACCCTCAGACCCAGATCATATACCCCCTCCTTCACTCAGAATCCATCATGAGAAGTATTACAAGATGACACCTTGTCGGAAACCAGTTTCAAAAACATACATGACTGTTTCTTTTTAATGGATAAAGAATTCAAAGTTGCAATCATAATGAGAAACTCAGAGATAAAGGAAAATTCAGAAAAACAGTTCAAAGAACTACAAGAAAACCCAGCAAAACAAGTCAGTGAGTTAAAAAACACAGTTAGGGAGCAAAAGGCAGAAACTGAAGTTTCACCAAAAAAAAAAAAAAGATTCAAGAGGTAAAGAGAGCAACAAATGAGATCAAGAGTACCAAAGAAAGCTATGGAAATAGAATTGACCAAATGGAGAAAAGGATCAGTGATCTGGAGGATCCTTAAGCAAAAGTTAAAAAAGATGTACTTAATATATGTAGAAAAAATATTTTCCCCCCTAGAATAATAGATTGCACATTCTTTTCAAGAGCCCATGGAACATTCTCAAGTATAGACTATATGTTGGGAACACAATACAAATCAAATCTCAATACATTTACAGTATACCTAGCATCTTTTCAGGTCACAATGACATCAATCTAGATATCAACCAAAAGAGGAAGTCATTGAAAACAGAAAAGGAGTAGAGAGTAAAAAACATGCTATTGAAAAATAATTAGTTTCAATGAAAATATCAAAGTTGAAATTAAAAACAACCCATAGTCAAATGAAAATCAGAACTTGTGGGCTGCAGAAAAAGCAGTATACAAATGAAATATATCAAGATACAATCTTAGTAAGGAACAAGAAGAAACACAAATAAAAAACCTAAGCCTTTATTTTATCTAAAGGAACTATAAAAAGAAAAAGCTCTAAAATCTAGTAAAAGGAAGTGAAAATATAATTTAGAGCAGATATCACTGAAATAGACAGTATGCTTGTAAACACTGCTGGTGGAAATGTAAAGGGCATCAACAATTGAAAAGGTGGCTTATCAATACATATCAAAATTAGAAAGACATTTGCTATATCAATGATATTACTGGTAATTATTCCACTGAAATAAAAGTAAAATAATAAAGTTATATGCAAAACAATTAATTATAGCACTGTTACCAGGATCAAGATACGGGAAAAAACGGAAATGCCTATAACAAGTTACATGAATGACTGGAATGTGCGACTCTTACTACAGACTATTATGAAGCCACTGAAAAATGAACTGAAGCTATACTAGAAAGATAAAGTATATTTACGTAATAAAAAAGATACACAAAATTTATAGTAAGATGACAGCTTTTGTGAAACAGTGATAAAAATGAATACTTTATGTATGAAAATATATATACTAATATGAAAAAATAGAACTGGATATTATGCATATGGAGAAAAATATGCCAAAATACAGACTATATTGTTAACCTAGCTTATCAGGAACAGCAGGAAAAGCAGGAAAGGGTGAAGAGGCACTGATGCGAGAAGGGAAAGATGAAAATATCCACATAAAAACAGCATGAAGTATGGGATGCCATTTAAGTAAAATCTATCTACAATATAATACAATATTATACATAATATATATACGAAGTGTATCTTCCATTACAGCCATGGAGTCATCTCAGGAAGATAGTATTCCAAATTACCTTTAATTTCTTACGTTATTTTTATACTTAATTCAATTACAGATAATAATCATCTATTGGTTCCATAGAATGCAAAAAGCATATTCCATACAAAAAGAATAAAAAGGAAATGAGGACCTTTTACTTACTATTTAACATTAACCTCTTCAAGTTCAACTTACCTCACATGAAGGAAGGAGTAACAGCATGTAGTAAAGTATAACAATATCAAGAAAGATTATCATAACTCTATCGAATGTTTACCACATGGAAGAACTTGTGCTAAGGGATCTTAAATGAAAGATCTCAGTATATTCTTGGGAAAAACTGAAGTGTTAGCCTTCCCCCACCCCAAACATATCAGAGTTGTTTCAAAGATAAAAATTAGTCAATATATGAAATAGTATGCCAAATGTAAAACTGTAGGTATGGCAGATATCGTGACATGATAGTCTATAGAAACAGATTAACTCACATAGACACACAAATTATATACTTTACTAAGGAAAAATAAAACACACAAATATTGGTAATTTAATTATTATTTGACCTCAAAACAGACTGTTCAGCTTTGACCTGGAGATGTTAACTGTCTTGGTAAAATGTATTATTTGTTGAGATAAAGACATCAAAATATGATGATACTTAAATAGAAACATACGGTCCTAAGTAACACCTTATAATATTCTATTTCATGCTTAAAATAATGTAGCATGCTGTTTGCCTGTTTAAAATAAAACTACTTGCCAAACACTATATATAGAGATTGGGACAAGAATTCTTAATATGCAAGATTAATCCATACTATAACATTATGGGTTTGTGATTCCAAAAATATGTTTGGACTTGTGGTAGATGCAGGGAAAGTATGGCAAAGCTGGCAGGTTAATCCATCCAAAAACTCTTTATGTGACACCTGCACATGCCTGAATACATGTGACTGTCCTATGTGTAAAGGACCAGTTGTCCATGGGAGCAGACAGGTACTGTCCCTAACAATGCCTTTGGTAGTCCCACCTGGCTGGTTTGAGTCTGCAAGGGAAAGCACTGACTGGTGATAATGAAATGATATATGCAGACTTCATTTTTATGTCTCAGTATATTCAAGTTAGATATTGTTCAAGAAAACTGCAAAATTATCTGGAAAAGATGAGAGTTAGAAAAATGATCAGTAATTTAAGCAGGCAGAAAAATATACATGAAATTAATAAATTTATGATATGCCAGCAAGTCAAAAGATCAATTTTAAAATAAACACATTTATAAAAGAAAAATGTATACAACCCATGCACAAACTGGTCAAGTGATGTTTAGTATGGAAAGGAAGAAAACTACAAAATGCTCTGAGAGCTATAAACCAGCTTATATAATTGGACTCATACACATGGTGGCTGAAAAGAAGTCCTATTTCAAAATAAAGATTTTACTCAATTCTTTGTAGTAGTAACATGAGAGAAACTGCAATGGGATGGTTACGTAAGTGTGTGAAACTAATATTAATACTGCTTTAAAAAACAATCAGGTAATAGTATGCAAGAAATAAAAACACTTTTGCAAGAAGTGTGTCTAAATTGTATCTTTAGGCTAATTACTAAATATACAAACAACTCTTAAAACTCAACAATAAGAAAGTGAACAACTCAACATATAGTGGTGGTGATGGGCGCTAGTGTTCTAATGGGTGTGGGTGAAATGCACGAAGACTGAAGTGCAAATTCAATATCCTAAAAATCAGACAGAAACATAAACAAAAGAAATAATAAAATAATGAGAAAACAGGCCCAAGACCTTCACAGATACCTCCCCAAAGAAGATAGACAAGTGGCAACTAAACACAGGAAAAGATGCTCCCCATCATAATCAGGTAAATGCAAATTAAAGCAAAGATACACTACACACCTACTAGTGTTGAGGTGTGTAGCCCAAATCTGGAACACTGACAATACTGTTCTCTAGGGTGTGAGCAACACTCTTTCATTGCTGTGGGCGTGCAAAAATAGTACATCTACTATGGATGACAGTCTAGAGGTTTATTCCAAAACTAAACACGTGAGTTGCTTTTCCTCCATACCCTCACCAACACTTGTTTCCAGTCTTTTTGATAAAGGTCATTCTCACAAGTGTGAGATGCTATCTCATTGCAGTTTTGATTTGCGTTTCCCTAAATAACGAGATGTATAACATCTTTTCATGGAACTGTCGGTGATCTGTATGCCCATTCTTTTTAGAGAGGAAGAGAAGGCAAGCAAGAAGAAGTACAAGGATGGAAGGGAGGAAGGGAGGGAGAAAGGGAGGGAAGGAAAGGAAGGGAAGGCAGGCAGAGAATGAAGTACTTTTTGTTTCTGATTGTCCCCACCCACCTCAGGTTTCAAACCCTTAGCACCTAAGTCACCAAGGTGCGCCTTCTCCTTGGTTTTTGATTTGGTTGTTTTGTTGTTGTGGAGGTGTATGAGTTCAATATATATTTTGGGTACTAACCCTTTGTTGGACTATGACGTGCAAAAATCCACAGGTTGCTTTTTTGTTTCTGCGTTGGTTTCTTTTCCTGTACAGAAGCTTATTAGTTTGATGTAGTTCCACCTATTAATGTTTTTGCTTCCCTTGCATCAAGTCCTGTCCCAAAGACATCTCTGAGCAGAATGCCAAGGAGTGGATTGTCTATGTTTTTTTCTATGATATTTTATGATTTCAGGTTTTTAATCTACTTTGAATTAAGTTTTTGTGGATGGCACTACATAATGATTTAGTTTCATATTTTTGCAGGCAGCTATTCAGTTTTCCCAACACCATTTGTTGTTTTGTCCACACAAACATCTATACACAGTGGTTTATTCATAATTATCAATACTTGGAAGTAAGCAAAATGTCCTTCAATAAATGAGTAGAAACAATGGAATATAATTCAACACTAAAGAGTTCTCAAACTGTGAAAAGACATAAAGTCACCTTAAACAGGTCAATGTGAAAAACTTCTACACACTGATTCCAACTATCCAACACTGCAGAAAACGCAAAACTATAACAACAAAAACTCAGTGATTTCCAGGGATTGTTAGGGCAAAGGAATGACTAGGTGGAACACAGGCTTGTTAGAGCAGTGAAAATACTCCTTATGTATGATGCTAGAGTGATGGATACATCTTAGTATACTTTTGCCCAAGTCCATAGAAAGTCCAACACAAAGTGAACCCTAAGGTGATGTATCAACTTTGGGTGATTATGATGTGTCAATGAAGGACCATCCATTGTAACACATGCACCATACTCTGGGGTGGATTTGATAATGGGAGACACTATCCTTGTCGGGGGGGAGGGGTGCTATATGAAAAAAAAAATCTCTGTGCCTTCTGTTTAATTGTGCTAGAAACCTAAAATTTCTCTTATAAAATCTGAATTTGTATAGATCTAAGGAATAAAACCAATGGTGTCAATAATGTTAGATAATTTTGCTTTTAGGAAAAGGAAAACTATAATAATACAGAACTCAGAATACATTGTAAAATTCATACCTTATGGTTTAAAATACTGTGATACATGGTGCATAAATATCAATCAGGATATGAATAGAATACTATAGATATCTACAATACATTGCTATGCAAGAAAAGCAAATTTCTGAATGTTTATTATAAGATCTAATTTGGGGAAACACAACCCTAAACACTATAGTATCTGTCTATGTGTACATATTTGTTTAAACACAGAAAAGTTACTCATGTCATCTGCAAGGTTAATGAAATTAGTTTACTTCTCATAACTTCAAGTTTCCTAAGCAATAAAAATAATACCTAGTCTCAAAAATGGCAGTGGTAATAGCAATAATTTTAATAAAATAAATGCCCTTAGCATTGACTAAGGGCTGAGAATGAGGCAGATGATATGCTCAGTTCTTCTATGTGGGACTTGTCTTTTATATCACACATTCTAGTCTAGGAGAAATTCCTGTTATTCCTTTTTTGTTTAAGGAGAAGTGCAGGCTGGAATAAAGACCAGTAGGCATTCAGGAAGAGAGAAGAGGAAGAAGTGCTTTATTTATTTTAGTTGTTCATCTTGGCTGTTTCTAAACCCCTGGGTCACTAATCCAGGTCCTTGGGATGCATGTGGACTACGCTAAGGCAGATTTCACTGCCAGGCCACCAGACATGCTGCTGTTATTTCTAATTTGGAAAGTTTATCTCAAGCACCAAAGGAATCAATATGTTTGTAAAGGTAATAATAAGACATAGCATTTTTACTTAACAATGAAGAACTAGAAATTATATTTTTAATTATAATATGAATATATCTACACACCATGTTGCATTTGCACAATGCAAAGCTGTGTGTATAATAGAGAAGTCTGCTTAATAACTACACTGAAATTTCCTTTGTAAATAATCTTTTGCAAGCCAAAATATTTCTAGTAAGTCAGACTTTCCTGTGACCACCTGGACTACTCTGGGAAGGCTGGAAATAAAGTTCCTCCAATCATATTTCCTTAAAGCTCAGGTTTATGAAAGAATTCAACTGCCTTGGGACAATTTCGATTGATCTGTGTGCATGATAAGGCAGGGAACTTCCACCACGCGTTATGTATATCTGTGATGAGGCTATAGTAAATCAAAATGTAAAAATATTTTCAATATATAAAGCTAAACAGTCAAAAATGCTGTATGATGCCAGTTTTATAGAATCTAAAAAAGTCACTCATACTAACAGTAGAATGGTGGTTAACCTGGCCTGGAGTGGAGTTATGAGAAGATGTTTGTCAAAGAGCACCAACTTTCAGCTGTAAGTTTTCAAGATTTAATGACATCGGAGTGACTATAGTGAAGTCTACTATTTTATATTTGAAATTTGCTGAGTGTAGATTTTACTCGTAACTGCACCACTCACATCAAAATGGGAACCAAAGAGGTCAAAACATCATGTCGTGTATCTTAAATATAAACAATTTTTACTTATCAACCTCAGCTCAATAAAGCTGGAGAAAAGAGAAAATAAAAGTAAAATAGTCAAATGAGGAAATTTGAGATGACAGGATATATTTTACAGAAAATGGACCAAAACTATAAACTGAAAAATGTCAAATAATCCTCACGTTATAGACATAAATAAGTTGAATACAGAAACAAAAAAAACCCTAAACTACAACATAAAGACAAAATGTAAATTACTAAGAGTACATTATCAAGATAGTTTCAGGACCAACAATTAAAATACAAAAATGTATTATGTAATATAGAAGGGCTAAATTAATTCATATCCATGCTCCCAAATATGAAATTGATATTGCAGAGCTGTTGAATTTTTGGCATGTTTCATTTATATTTTCAAGGTAAGTTCATTTGAATACCTATAGGACATCTTTGGTAATTTGACAGTTGTCTGTAAGAATATATTACTGAGAAATAACTGCCTAAGAAAAATAATGAAGGCCAATGTATTCATTTCGGAGGGCTGCCATAACAAATTACCACTAACTTGAATGGTTTAAAATAACCTGAATCAGTATTTCACAGTTCTGGATGCCACAAGCCCCAAAGCAAGGTGTTGGCAAGGCCATGCCCCCCTGAAGCTTCGAGGAGAGGACTCTTGCATGTCTCTTCTTGCTTCTGGGGGTCCGAGAGCTCCTGGGCATATGGCAGTAAAAGTCAAATCTCTGCCTCAATCTTCACATGATTGCCTTCCCTCTCTGTGTTCATGTCAAAAGTTCCCTCAAATTAGATGAAGAATCAACACCACTCCATTATAACCGCATCTTAATTACATGCGGTGTGCCCTGGGGGAATAGTGGTTAGATCAGCTGCCTCCAGCTGGGAGCACAGTCCACATACTTCCCAAGAACCTGGGTTCTTGTTTCAGGGCTGGGGAAACAACGAAGATGAACAACTTAATCAAAATAAATAAAATGCTTCCTTCTCTCTCCTCCTGCCTGCACCTTTCCTACAAAAAAGAAATAATAATTACATCCATACTGACTCTATTTCCAAAAAAAAGTTGACATTCTGAGACCCCTGGGTATTAGGGTTTCAACACATCTTCTTGGTTATACAATTCAACCCATAATAACCAGTGAGAAGCAACAAAAAGGTAGTGTCAAATAATACAAATTCAAATAATGTGGTATTGGCTTAAAATCTGAAGGAGAGTCAAGGAAAAAAAGACTGCTGTATTCCTGCTGTATATATTGTTCTCTTTAGGAAAATATAATTTGATTCTTTTTTGGAAGTCCTATCACCTAATGAATTTCACTTGGGTGAGAGTTGAATTTTGAAATATAAAGATGACCTACAGGGATGACCATGAAAATACGCCTAAGGATTCACATTTTCAGAGAAATGTTTGGGTTAATAACAGCTTTTATTAAATGATCTTCTTCTTTGAAAATGAAGTTAAAAAAGAAAACAGACTTTTCTATGTGTATATATTTTAATATCACTGTTAATGCATAGAGGAAGATGGAGGATGAATTTAAATAAAGAAAAAGGTATGAAACAAATTAGTTTTGGGGGTATTAAATTTGCGAATTTATATTTCTAAACTTTTTTGTTGGTAAACTATGAAAGGATTAATTTCAATATTAACAATTTTGACAAATAACATTCATATTTTTTAAATAAATGAAAAAATGAGCTACTCATTTGCTTTGTGTGAAGGTCATTTACCGTCTCTAAACACACACTTCTCATCTAGAATCAAGAAGGAAATAACTGCATAAACTTTCACTGACTCCCAGCTCAGGAAGTATAGAAATGCCTTTGTAAATATTATCTCATAACAAACTTATGATTCAGATACCGTAATTAATTTATATCATGAGACTGATATTAGGATTGAATCCTTATTCAACATATGTAATAAAATACTTGTCTAAATTAAAATTACTTAGCAGCATCAAATATCATGAAAATTGATTATATATCTATAAAATATCTAAACATTTGTGTGTAAGTCTTATCTAGAATCTATGTGTTGATTAAGATGTGAATACTTTGTGCAATCTTGCTTACTAGTTAAGTTTGCCTCTATGGTTAGTCTGTTTTTATTCAGCAATTATTTAATGAACACTTACTATGAGCTGTGGGGTTACTGTTGACCCATAAGGTATTATCTGTGAATATAAAATCAATACCTCTCTGTAGAACTTTATGATCTACTTTGAGGAGGCGGGAATAAAGAGAAAAAATAAATATGCAAAAATATGATGTTAGAAACTAATAAATGTGGTAGAAATAACTGAAGAGTCAATCAGAATAAAGATAATAGAATTGATATAAGTATATGGACAAGTCACTCTTCATAGGCCCTATTGGGATGCTTAGTTATGAGGAATTATTTGAACAAATAATGATGTTATCCAAGACACAAAACTGATTCTTAAAAGTTTGTGATGTCCATTAGTTATTTTGGAGTCAAATAACAATTTCAATTTCATTTGTAAAATTAGACTGATGAACGTTAGCTATATTTTATAAGATGATGTATGTATATAATAAAAGTGTGTGTATAAGTGTGTATTTTTATCTTTTGTGATTTATAGATACACTTGAGAATCTGATGAAATCTAAGATCCATCTGTTTTGAAGAGTGTTATTTACAATCATGCACAGAAGCATATGTATCCTTAGAGGGCTCACAAATCTGTCAATGTCCATCCACGAAACACTGACATTCGTGCATGATGTGTAAAATATGCCTATTTAGATAATGTAAAATGAGACTTAATTTTGATTTTGTAATAAAATATATATGAATATATTTTGTGCTCCTAAATCACATGTGAAAAATCAAGCCTCCCAAACTTTGAATAGTGTTAGAGTTTAGTAACTAGGACACTAAGAAACAAAGAAAAATCACTGCTTTTACTTTATACCAATATTTTATAAAAATAACCCAATTTAGAACTAATCCACACTAGAAAGAAAAAAATTACTCAGCTCTATACCCTTGAAGATTTATTCAGGCTCTAGATAAAGAAAACGACAAAATTTTCTAAAGAATTTAAAGGGTAGCTTTGGAGGAGGGACCACTACACACACACACACAACAAGCATACGCGTGTGCATGTGTGCACACAGAATTGAGACAGTTAAGTATCAAATGTTTAATCTCTTTAAAAATATTTTCATGTTATGTCAAATAAGTTGGAAAGCAAAATGCAACGCTATTAGAAATTTGAAAAGTGAGGTAAATTTGAGCTGTAATTTTTCAGTAGGTGAGGTTATAAAAGGAAACACTCAAAAAGAGAGGCAGTAATGATGGGCACCTGTGATTGTAGATATTAAATGCCTTATGAAGAGTGCAGTATTGAAACATCAATTTAGAAAGAAACACTAAAGCAAAATTGATTGAATTAATGGTACTAGGCCAATTTGGCATTTCTGAGGTATGGGGCAGGTTGGAGAAATGAAAGACAGTTTCATTTCATGTAAGGTGAATGTATATAGTCAAATGTACATTAATTAGGTACAATTCTCTTTAGTGAGTATAACTCAATAAGGTGGGAAAATAAAAAAAAAGAGAAAATTTACCTTGATTGCATTAATACTAAACACAGCGAAAAATAAAATCTTAGAACTATAGAGCAGGCACTCACTTGCTTTATAACTTCTTGAAGATTTTCAAATTTCTAATTCTAAAAAAAAAGACAATGATTATCTCAGCAATAATAAAAAGTAACAGAAATGACAGTGATCATAATGAGTTAGGAACAGTTACTGAATGTTTATGCCAGGGAGTGTGGAATAGACTTTATGGGAATTACCTCTTTTTACCCTCACAAACAACTGATGCCATAGATTCTATTATTCATTCTATGTTGCAGGACTGACATTAAGATTAAATGAGGCAGGATATGGGCAAAGAGTACTTCTGTGAGCTAAAATGTGACAGAGAAACCTATGTAATTATATTATTAGTAAATTTGACTCTGTCCTCCCCAAATAACATTTAGCAGGTCCATTCAGAATCTACATGCCTAGCTCCCAGGATGTAGCACTGTAATTCTTACTCTATTCTTTCCTTCCTTCATTCAGCAAAGATTTATTAACTGCCTACTATGTGTGAGGCACTGTTATTGATGTGTGCGATAAATCACTAAACAAAAAAGAGATCCCCACAGTTGTGAAGGTTTCATTCTGTTGGGAAGGAAAGACAAGGAAACAAGGTGGCCAATTCATCTCAGTTTGCCTGGGACTTTCCCGGTATTAAAATGGAAAAGTCTCACACCCTGGAAACCCCCTCAATCCCAGGGGAACTAGGGCAGTTGTTCATTCTAGAGAAGACACAATAAGTAAACTGTAAATCATGCTAAAATGTGATAAGTGATATGAAAATCTTAAAAATGCAGAGCAGGATTAAAGGGCGTAAGAGACTTAAAGACAGGGACAGGGACACGGAATTAAATAAGACAGTATAGGCCTGGGTGAGTAGGAAACATTTGAGCAAAGATTTGCAGACTTTAGGAATTCAGCCCAACTGATACCTGCGTGTAAGAGAATGGACACGGAGGGAGCAGTTTATGCAAAATCCTGAGGTGAGTGTCTGAGGGTGTCCTGGGCATGTCTGAGGAGTAGCCAAGAGTTCAGAGTACCTGAAGACCTAGATGCTTCTCATAAGGTTTGGTTTCAGATGTCTGATTATGCAAACCTGGAGAAGCTGGCAAAAACTCCTTTCCACACAGTTTAATCAAGGGCCCAGATTCCACCACTCAGATATCTAGCAGCCAGGGTGTGAGGAGTGGGGGAGCAGAATCAAGATGCAATCCAATGCTACCATTGGTCTTGGGTTTAACGGCTATCTCTGGAGACAATGAGAGGTGAAGAATAATAGAAGAACCTTCATTTTTAATTTACCTGAAAGAAAAAAGGAGAGGAAGAGGGAGAGACAGCAGGAAAGGGGAGGCGAGAAGGAGAGAGACAATGGGAGAAGAAAAGGGAGAAATTCCTAAAAAAATGCTGTCAGTGTCTTTAAGAGAAAATATTTTGAAGTAAATGATCTCAATTTAGTGTGAATGACTGCATTCTAAAAAAAATAAGCAGTGAATTTCATTGGATTTTACACGTTTTTAAGCAAAAACAAGCTTTTGAATGAGACAGTTAACATAGGTTAACAACTGGGTATGAACTGGAGAACTTCCAGGAAAAGAGTGATTTTTCATTTTTCGTCACATAATGTTGCTCCATGTTTTGCATGAGGTTAAAAATGTTCATTAGTAGATAGAAACCAAGCAAAATACATTCACAAAAATGAATATAGACTTAGGGTACTCTCTTGTTATGGAATGCTTAATAAGTGAGCTAACAAGAAAAAGCCTCAAGTTTTCTTATCTCGAGGAACAGCTGCTCTCCAGACCTCTTGCAATCATAACGATTTATACCCACTAATATAACTTACATGACCAGCTGGAATACTTACAGCATGTGGATTATTTTATCAACCCATGACAAGGCATCTGGGCTGTGGACATTTCTAATTCCACTCCTCAGATCTGACATGAGAATTAAACAAATCACTACACATGAAAATATTTTGAGACATTCAAAAAGCACAGAGAAACAAGTAATTATTTTGCCAAAGTATTATTTCCATTCTTTCATATCATGATGGTTCCCTATTTAGAATCCATAAATAGGCCTACTTACGAGCACATAAGAACTTTGAATAATTCTTCTTACATCCTTAAGAGTAGCACTTTCAATTCAACTATCAATCTGCTTTATCATATGTATGGTATGAGGATGTTTCGCTAGTTTAAAAAAAGAAAAGGAGGCAGAAGAAGGAAGACATCAGCTGAGGTTGTTCCCTAATTAGCACTGGAGGAAAGCAAAGGGGCTTTTTTAGAGACAACTCTAGCAGGGAGTTCCCTGGTCCCTCAGCAGCTCTGGAAAAGTGGCAACT
>RJWH01007940.1:0-35103 GCA_004363575.1 Solenodon paradoxus | reverse complement strand
TCTCCTGCTCCTCCTGCTCCTCCTGTCCTCCTGCTCCCCTTCTCCTCATGTTCCTCCTGCTCCTCCTCCTGCTCCTCCTCCTCTTCCTCCTTCTCCATTACACACACCGTCCCACAAAGTCCTTACATTTTACTGGAAACCCACCTTCTGTCCCAGAAGACAGTGTTGTCACAGAAGAAAATGAGTAAAACCCACAGAGCTGAGTAGGTGACCTCAGACTCCAGCACACATGGTTCTCAGAATCCTTTTTCTTAAATTCAACTTTTATCATCTGCTTAACCATTTAAAGATTTTTCTAGACCCTCTGAAATGTATTCCAACACTTTTAAAATGGAAAAGACTATGTTATTTCTTTTTCACAACTGACAGATTTAAAACAGGTAACCTCTTTTCTCATGTCTGATGTTTTTGCTTTGCAGTTACCTTCCACAGGCATACACAATATACAGGCTTCCTTAGTGCCCAGAATTGTGGGTTACTGTGTCGTGTCTTAATAATACATGAAAACCTTCCCCACATTCCTGTATTCTGAATATTTTTATGCCACTTAGAATTTTGTCTTATGCTTATTGAACAGTTTCTTTCAGGTGTAGTAACATCATCTCTCTCGGGCACATATGAAAAAGAAAATATGACAGAAAGTGTTAAGCTGTTTCTAAGGCGATGGTTGACGCCTGACGAACCACAAAGTTAAATCCCTCCTGGTGTCACAGAGGCTCACAGAAAAAGGGTGCCTTGCTTCATACCCAAGATATACAAAGAACTCATAAAACTCAATGTCAGAAAACAGCAATCCAGTCAATAATGGGAAGAGGAGTTGGAGAGACACTTTTCTGAAGAGCACATACAGACGGCCAGCAGGCACATGAAAGTATGTTCCTACTCACTGTCAGGGAAAAGCAAATCAAAACAATAGGATATCACCTTACACCTGAGAGACTGGCTATTATCCTGAACTCTGGAAACAACAGATGCTGGTGAGGATGTGGAGAAAAGAGAACACTTTTGCACTGATGGTGGGAGTGCAAATTGCTGCAACCCTGTGGAGAGCAGTGTGGAGATGCTTCAAAAAACTGAAGATGGAAATCCCATGTGATCCCGTCATTCCACTTCTGGGTGTTTATCCAAAAAATACAAAAAACGAGTTCACAGAAACCTATGCACCCCCATGTTTACTGTAGCCCTATTCACAATAGCTAAGAACTGGAAACTGCCTAAGTGCCCAATGTCAGATGATGGATGGAGAAGATGGGGTCCATACACACGATGGACACTATGCAGCCCTGAGAAGAGAGGAAACCCTGTCATGTGAATCAACATGGACGGATCTAGAGGGGATGATGCTCAGTGAAACAAGTCAGAAGAAGAAAGACAGACCGGATGACCTCACTCACGGGTGGAATGTGAATTAAAAAACAAGGAACAGATGAAAGAAAACCACCCCTTGGACACTTGCAGCAGAACTGAGGTGACCGATAGACAATGGCACAGGGTGGGAGAGTGTAAGTGGGATCCATTCTCCTGCTGGATGAGCATCTGGGTCTTTCCCAGGGTTTTGCCATTGAAAATTGTTTTACCATCAACCGTCTTCTCCAAGCAGCCTTCTCACAAGCGTATGTGACTTCCTCCAGCGTATAAAGCTGGGAGGAGGAGAATTGCCAAGACTAGGCCTGGGGTGGACTTGCGAACAAGTATTTTAGACTTTGCAGGCTGTCTGGCCTCTGCTGCCACTACTCATAGGCAAAGCAGCCAGAGCCACAACCCATGGTTGTGAGTCTGTTGCAATTTATCGACAACACCAGGCAGCTGGAAGAATCGGCCCTCGGGCAGCTGATTCCTGATGACAAGCGTCATCTCCCGATTGCCTGCAGGAGGTACCACCCCCTTGTATCCTGATGGTCCCTTGAGGGGGCGTGGGTTCTCTCTAGTCTCAGGGCTGCACTGTCTAGGGCGGGGCACCTACAGGGAGAGGAGGAGGAAGGGGAGAGAGATGCTGCTGAGTACCCCTACCCGAGCTCTGGGCTGCGGCCCGCGTCTAAGGGGACCCAAGACAGAGCAGGGTGGGCCTGGAGGGAGGGGGCTGTGCGCACGGAGGTAGGCGCTCAGGCAGCAGCCTTGGCCACATCACAGATGCCACTGTGAGGTCACTACCGGGGACGTAGCAATTCAGACAGGAGACAGCATCTCTTTTGGAGCTGGGTGGCTTCCTTTATGAACCAAAGCTGAAACGGACTCCAGGGGGCCTTCCCAGGGGTGGGTCTGCACGGCAGCATCCTGCCCCAGCGCCTGTCAAATGGCTTTGGTTTCAATGACGATGGTCTCCGTGGTCTCTGACATGACAGTGCTGCAGATCTCTAGGTCCCTGCTACCGGGGTTCGTCTCCACCTTGGCCTCCATGTTACGCTTCTCGACTGACTTGGCCACGATGTCCATGCCTCTTTCGTGTGAGGTGGCCAGGCTTTTGGAGCCGGGGTTGACTTTGAGGCTCTTGAAGAAGGAGCTGATTTTGCTGGACTTCTTGCTCAAGGAGCCGGAGCTGGTGGTGGAGCGGCTCTTCCCCGGCTTGTGTGCCGGCCGGCCCTCCTTGCCGGACGAGCTGTGGCTGGAGCTTTTGCGTGAGCTGTGGCCCCTGCTCCTGCTGCCTGGCCCTTTGTCCTTCTTGTCCTCTTTGCGGCTGTGGCCGGATAAGGAGCGGTGAGAGGACGACTTTCGCGTGGACTTGTCCCCCGCTGACCGGCGGCGACCTTCCCCGGGCCTGTGGTGGCGGGAACTCTTCCTGGAGGCACTTCGGTCTTTCTTTTCTCTTCTTTCCTTCTTCTCTTTCTGGGGCGGGTGGACCTTCTGGCTGCCGTCCCGCTCGCTCACGTAGCCTTCGCTCTTCAGGGTGGACACCATGGGTGCCGTGGGCGCCGTCGGGGTGCCACTGGCCACCGCGCCCGCAAACACCACGCTCAAGCTGCTGCCCTGCGACAGGCTGGCAGCCCCAGTCGTCATGGTGGAGTCACCCTCCGAGGACTTGCTTGCAGCCAGGGCCACGCTGGGGCCCTCAGCAGAGAGGCTGGCTGCGCCGGCGATGGCTTTACTGGAGCCGCTGTCCCCGGGGGCCTTGCTGGTGGTTCCCGCGAGGGCTGTGCTCACCTGGCCCCCTGCCTTGGTGACGGCGAGACCCAGAGCGCCCCCTGAAGAGCTCACTCGGGTCCCGGCCAAGGCCAGGCTCACTTCCAGGGCAGAGCCGCGGACCTTCCCTCTGGCAGCAGCCGCCGCCCCCTGAACAGTGGGCTGGATGCCCTCACCCCCAGCATAGGCGGAAGAGGAGACACCACACACTTCACGAAGCTGGTGTGACCCAATCTCACTCTGATCTCCTCCATGGAGCTCTGAGGTCTGTGCCAAGGGAGGAGAAAGAGATGAACAGAGATGACAAGGTGAGATCAGGGGCTTTGAGCTAGAAGGTCGTTGGCAAGCAGGTCTGAGCTCCCGCTCGACGCAACACCCCACCCACAGCACCTGCCCACAGGATCCCAGTGCAGGGATTCCCCAGCCTCGTCATTTGCTCTTGTACGGTAGGCACCATGCATCACCTCTGCGGGACAGGTTCCCAGAAGTGGGAGGGGCAGGTCAGATCCACCGCTTTTTCATGTTGGTGGCTACTCATCTAGACAGTGCACGGGTGTTGCTGATTTTAATCAGCACAGGGTCCTCACAGGAAGACAGAATGCAGAAGGACAGACTCCTGGTTGACCACGTCTCACAACTGAGGTGACAACCTGGCCTGGGAGAGTGCTCAGAGGACCAGGGACAGTGAACTAGAGCTTGCTCAGTGAAATAAGCCCAAAGGAGAAAGACAAAGAACAGAGGATGTCACACGTAGGCGGAATGTACAGAAACAAAACCCACCAAAGGACGGTGGTGGAGGGTAGGTGGTGGTGGGTGTGGTGTGTTATCATATCATTGATCAAGACTTTTCATATCAATGATAAGATAACAAGAGTGACCCTGCCCATTGAAACACTTTTTTAAATCAAAATTGTCTCCATTTAATAAACCAGTAAGGATTTCAGGGAGAGACAGGACAATCAGAATGCTGATTCCCAAAGTCCCTCTGAGGTTTGGGCCATGGGACAGTATGGAGAAGCCCTCCACAGGGGTGGCCCCCGCCTTGGTGGAGCTGTGCCCCAAGCTTTCCCGTGTCCCAGGTGAGCTCAGAGTGCGTGGTAGGCTCACAAGAGCCCCTCGGAGCAGCTCTCTGCGTCTCCCTGCATCTCCCTGCCCTGTTTCCTGGCATCTCGACGTGGGCTCACCCGTAAGGATTTGTCATCCTCTGTCATGATGTCCCCAGCTGGGAGCGTCGTCGGCGTACTGCTGCAGCTCTCCACCGGCGGCCTCAGGAGGTAGACAAGCTTTTCCCAGTAGCAGAAGAGGTCTTCTCGGGTGTCCGAAGAGGGACAGAGCTGCAGGTAGAAGGTCCGGCCAGTGGCCAGCTTCAGTCGTAGCTGCTGCTTCTCACGACTGTGGACGGAGAGCTTGACAAACTTCAGGGGCAGCAGCCTGGTCAGCTCCAGGGTCTTGGTCTTGCGGATCCTCCCCTTGGCGGAGCGGGGGTGCCGGGTGTGCTCGTCACTGACCTTCGTGGGCCGCGCCAGCAGCATGACGTCAGGAAGCGGGAGGATGGGACTGGTGGACGCGATGCCCACGGTCACCATGCGGACGCGGTTGTGCACGTCGATGACCTCGCCTTTTTTGCTGATCTGAATGAAGTCGCTCTCGAACATGGGCGCGTACTTGAAGATGTCGTACTCCCCTCCCTTGTACAGCTGTCTCTGCAGGTCCCCCATGGAGGTGTTGGACACGCCCATGGACCGGTAGCTGCGGGCCGTGTAGTAGGGTAACAGACACTCACCGCTCTTGGTTCTCTTCATTCTCGACAGCTCCGCCAGCCACAGAGCGAGTCCCCAAGAGAGAGGGAGTGAAGGCAACTGCCATCTCCCTGCAGGGCTCTGCCTCTGACCCCAGGCACTGCTGCCTTTATCCTGTGCAATCCTTTGTGACCTGTCACCACCACGCACCCCTTTGTCCCAGCCTCCAAGGAGCCACCCACCGGGGACAGGGTCACCAGCCTTGCTCCCTAAACCAATGGCCTCTCCCACAGTGGCAGCGGAGTGGGCAGGGGACGATGGCGCCCTTCACGCTGGGGCTTGTGGAGGAGAGCTCCATGCTAGCAAATAGTGGTGTTTCCAGGTGTTTTGCTGTCCCAAGCAGCCCTGCCATGACCCTCTTCCCTCGCGTCGTTTTCTTTCCGCTGAATTGCATTCTGGGCCTAATGTCCTATGAGTGGGCTGCATGCAGCTAAGGGTAGGGCCTGGCAGGATGCTTGTCCGTGGCCTCAGGGACACATGCTGGCAGGTTCCGGGGAGTCACGTGGAATGACCCCAAGGGGCTTCTGCACCCTTTCAGAATCAGGGTCCCGCTTGTAACAGCGACTTCCAGGGAATGGATGTTCCTTAGGAGAAGGCTAAATTTTTTTATAATTTTATAATAATAATATCATTACTTCTTTTGTTTGCAAAGCCATACCCATTGTAATATATCAAGCTCACTTCTCAGTCTGTGGGTGCTACGCACCACACCTGCCACCAGAGTCAGGTGCCCTTCACCCCTACCTCGTTCCCTCTCCTTCCTTCCCCTCTGCCACCCCCGCCATCATCTGGGTCCTGTGAAGTTTGCTGGGGTTTATGTCTTCATTGCTTTCATTTCATTATATTCCACACATGAGTGAAAGCATCCTGTATTTCTCCTTTTCTTTCTGACTCCTCTGGCTAACCACGATCCCCTCCGGTTCCATGCAGATGGCTGCGAAGGGCACAGTTTCGTTTTTGTTAGTAGCGACCTAACATTCCATTGAGTGTCTAGACCGCAGCTTTGAAGAAGGCTAATCTGTAGAAGCAGAATTTTATGGGGAGGAACTGAAACTCTGAATTTTCTTGCTCAAGGGCAAAGGCAGAGCCAGAGTCTCCCAGTGTGAGCTCTCATCTGCAACAGACACCGATGGATGCGTGGTCAGCGGCGTGCATGCGAGCCCTTGAGTCAGGGCCCTTGAATCACCATTGAGCTCCCACGCGGGCTCCCCTGCTGGTCCACGCTTGATGTCTGCCTGATAAACCGTTGATGCTTGCTTTCTCTGAAAAGCTCTTTAGAGAAATTATAACAAAGACATCTTTCTGGAGTTTTTTAATGTTTCTCAGGGTGATGAATCTGAATTCCCCCTCCCTCAGTTAGAAAACCGTTTCTGAGATTAAAAAAATTTAAAAAGCCCCCAAACTCTTGAAATAAATTTCAAGCATGGAGTTTTTTAATATCCTTTGTGCTTACCACATATTCACCTTTTCAATAAATAGGCTTAGGCTGATTATACACATTAGGTTTCTGCTTCCATGCTCATAACTTCAATAAATTCAGTAGAATTTATTGGGCAAGTACTGTGTTCAGCATAGGGGAGAAAATGGAAAAATGCAAAGATGAAGGTCTTTACCTCTGAAGAGCTAAAATGGAGTTTTTTTTCTAAAGATGTTAAATGACTTCTCAAAAAAGAAAAATGAGCAAAGTGATTTATATAGTAGAAGATAATCACCAGAATGAGCACTGTTGGGTGTAAGTAAAAGAAATAAAGTTTTTTGGAATTCAACCCTATATGGCTTCTCAAAACCTCATTTTGGATGAGCAATTAATAGTAAGAGAAACCATAAACCATAATCATATTATTGTGACCTTATTATAAGCCAAGCATGGTGCTAACCAGTTTACATTCATCTGAAAAGTTCAATCCTCACAACAGCCTTTTACAGTGTGGAGCAGCTGTGTGCTATCCCTTTTGCAGCGGAGGAAATGACGGCCCCTAGATGTTAAGGAAATCTGTCAAGGTCTCAAGGGGACAAATACGTATGGACATCCCCATATGTGGTGATGTCTAAGTTACTCTAAAGTGGGTCATACAAATAGGACACAAACACTTAAATTCTATGCAGCCTAAGCCCATGCATTCATTCTAGTAACGTCATTAAGGGGCTGCTTTACATGAGGCCCTGTTAAGGGCTAGGGATACAGCAGTGGATAAAACACAGCATCCTCTCTCTCATGGAACTTGTAGACAGACAATAAAGGAGCAAAATATCTGGCCTGTTTAGTGCTGTCAAGTTCCATGGAGAAGAGAGAGTGGGATGGGGGTGTGAAGAGGGGAAGGGAAGCTGGAGGGGAGATCAGATCAAACTCAGTGAGAAATGATCTTTGTGTAAAGACCGCAGGGAGGAGCCATGCACTGCCTGCAGGAGGCAGTGCCCGGACCGAGACCCCCAGGGGGAGGGGAGCGCCCCTGGTGCGCTTCAGGAGCATCAGGTGACTAAGTGACAAGTGGGGTCGAGGAGAGAGGTCGGAAGGAGGCTGAGGTAACCAGGGTGATGTCAGGGAGCAGCCCTTGCAGGGCTTGTGAGGCCTCTGGCTCTGCTACAAAGGAGACTGGGTGGATCTGGTTGAGAGCCCAGTCTTTCCACCATGTTGGAAAGAGAGTGTAGTGGCGAGGGGACAGACGTGGACACTGGGTGACTCCTGCAGGACATGGAGCTGGGTAGTGAGTGGGAGTGGCGAGTGTCAGCTGCATGACAGGTTTGGATTGAAGCAGCGATCATGTAGACTGCTATTGAACTGAATTAAATACTAGTAAGTGGTAGGATGCCGTGTTCCTTCCATATAGTTTAAAAACAAACTGGACACACCCTTATCCAAGGTTGGAGATCAGTGAGTCATAGGGATTTATTGATGCTCGCTCTGTGCCATCATGTGCTGAGAGCTATCTTGGTGTCAGTATAGGCACTGAACAAGTTCTGTGAACCTGACTCTCATTCAAAGCTACAGTGAAAACATGTCAAAGATGTAATTAACTTATCCATCAGGGACTGGGTCAGATGGTAAAGCTGATTCAGAGGCTGGCAGAGGGGTAGTCACGGATGTAGAGGAAGAAGTTTGGTTTACTTTGCCAGGTTAGATAAAAAATTAAAACTGGGTCCAGTGTCTATGGGGCAATAAAATCATAACTTCTGGGGTAATCTTTCTGACCAAACAGAAATCATTTGCACCTCTTCTAAACAAAAGTCTACCAATTATTCTAGAACGTCTTCAATTTTAACCAATAATAGATAAATTTGGGATGCTGAAAATGTGCTGAAATTTCATAGAGTGGTTACAGAGCTCTCTGAATACAGTAAACCTACCAAACTGTACACAGTGCGTGAATTTTATGTATGTGAAAGAAAGTACCTCAGTAAAGCTGCTAAGAATAATAAATAGTACTACTTTAATCATGATTAATCATCTATCCAACCCCATTATTTTTTTTCTTCTCATTAGATAAACTTCAGGCAGACAAGTTAAACAATGGCATTGAAACAGGATACTGAAAGTCTATGTGGGTTGTTTTTATTCACAAGTTTTGGGTGATATTTCTTAAGAAGGAATAAGTGAAGCCGCAGCCCACCTTCAGAAAGCTTCTGAGACCACACACCGAAGAAAGGGAACGAGAGAGAACAGAGCAGCCGCTGGTCCAGTGCACTAGAGTTGAGAGTACGTGACTTGGATGAATGGTGGACCTAGTAACTCCTGTCAAGATTCAAAACCAGTGGGGTTTTGCAGGGAGGAAAACTGTGAAAACCACAACCGTGAGGATACTTTTCCACACCTTCTTCATTGGTCTAAGACTGAAAACGTGGAGAATGGAAGCAGAAAACACGATGTGATTTACTGAGTCAACGTGAATGTGCTGGGGTCCTGGTGGCTGGAATCTACAAATTTATATTTATCCAGTCCATAACTGAAAAGATAGCTTTATTCTTTCTTTTGTTTACAATGCTGTATTCCTTTTCGGATACTGAAATCACACCCCAGCATGTGCGCATTTCACACCGCACCCACCGCCAGAGTTCCAGGCCACCTGCTTGTTCCCTCCTCCCTTCCCCACCACCCGCTAGGAGCCACCGTCTGATGTCCTGTGATATTTGTTGACAATGTCTGTTTCTTGATATTCCACATGTGAGTGACACCATCCGGCCCGTCTCTTTTTCTTTCTGGTTTATTTCGCTTAATGTGATCCTCTCCAGGTCCATCCAGTTGGTTGCAATGGGCACGATTCCATCTTTTTTTTAATGGCTGCATAGAATTTCATTCAAGGTTTGGTTCCCCAGCGCTTGTTTTAAAAAGCAAGGCAAGCAGAGCTGTAGAAGCCTTTCAATGAGCATGCCACCTGGGAGGACAGAGTGAGTGGGGCAGGATGTGAAGGTGGGGAGATTTCCACACCGAACACAGTATGCATCTCCTGGGTAAATCCCCTGGTCTAAAATATGATCCAAAGTACTTTCATGTCGCTGCTGCTAACTCTAGCTGGTGTGGAATGAACTGCGGTTAGCTGTAAGCACCTATAAGACTTGAGGAGGCCAACCTGACTCTGCCCTGCCTCGAGCTGCTAAAAAAAGACCACAGTCACTCAGCCTCTTCCCCAGAGGGTCAGCATGCAAATTAGTTGCCCCTGCTTGGGGACTGGAAAAGAACATGAGTGGTAGACAACCTAAGCCGGCCGCAACCTAAATCATTTTATTCCTCAGTCTCCACTGAGGTACATACTGGTAATTTCACCACAAATACCACTGCAGAGAACGTTTCATACAGTATCTCTATGTACTCAGACTATCATTTTTCTTCTAGTATTGACAGTTCTAGAAGGAATAGGATTTCTGGTTTGTTTGTTTGTTTTGCTTTCTGAAAAAGACACTCATAGTTACCCAAATATTCTGGGTATCACTCTTACACAGATGTAAATAAACCTTGTCAAGCTTGGATGAGAGCCACAAGGCACAAACAGGACATCATCACCACATCCTAAGAAGAGAGTTGAAGGATCTCTTTGACCTGGACATAGGAGTGCTCTTCAGCTATAGGAGAAGTATCAGTATTTATCTAAATGGTCATCCGTAGACCAGAGAAGAGGATGGGAATTGTAGGACCTCCAATGGTAAGGCAACAAAGATGGGCTTTCGGTCAGTGTGAGAGTGAGATGCCATATTGATAAGACACCATCCATTCTGCTTTGTAGTGGCAACACTCTGGTGTCCCTACAGAGGACCCTCTCCTTCCCCCAGCTCAAGTGTCTGGGTAGGGTTGATGGTACCCCACTCTTAAATCCAGGAGAAGTTGCAGACTGAGAAAGAGACAAACGAATATGCCACCACCTTGGCTGCCATGACTGAGACACATGTCAGCATGTCTCCCAAGTCAGGGCCAATGATTCGTTGTTCTGAGACATTTGCTGAACCTATTAGGGAAAAGAATCCACTTTCTCTGCTGAAATGACAGCCTATACCATCTTGGCGGTCATTTTGCCACCACGGAGGTAAGTCTGCCCAAATGTGCAGCCAATGCAGAGCGAAGAAGCGAAAACCAAAATGTCTGGTGTAATTGTTTGATCACTACTAGATCCAGTCGTGCTGGGTTGAACAGGTTTTTGTCTTTGTTAAAGTGTGTTAAATGAGGTTTCTCCAGCTTCGTTTCAGTTGAGGCCACAACAGTCAGTAATAATATAATTAAGGGGATCAAACACAATAAGAAGCAAAACAAGTTCTGCCAGTAACAATGTTCGCCCACCTCCAACTTTCAGAAAACTAGGGCTTGAAACCCCAAGAGAGAGTTTTCGGTGCACTATGCATTGCTTTTTATAACCACTCATGGGAGGAAAGCAGAATACTGCTGGAATCCACCAGAAACCAATTGACAGGGATGCTTAAGAATGCTCAGTGAACTTGACATAAGTCTCCTCCAGTTTGGGAGACTTAGAACCGATGCCTAACTCCCATTTGGAGAAACGCGGTGATGGAAGTTTGTGAAAGAGTTACATATTTGGTGTCAGAGTGAGAGTGTCCCATTGTGCCTGTGGCATGTCCATTAACGGCGGGGCAGGGAGGCCTGAGTCACTCAGAAGACATGGGAGAGAGCAAATGGCATGCAGTCCATTTTCAAGGGATGGCCACCCAAGAGGGCAGCCAAGGTGGGCAAAGGGATTCTAAGTTAGGAGGAGCAGGAGACAGTCGGAAGGAGGGCTGGCAAAAGTCCATCCATGTCAAGAAAACTTCTGTTAGTCTCCTCTACAAATAATGACAACAAAACCAAAACATGACAAGACATTCCAGTGAAAGAAAAGGCATCAGTTTTGTATCCATCGCATCCAGAAGACATCAAGACTGATTACAGTCGTCACCTCGTTGAACTCTCTGCCCTCTTCCCTTCTTTCAACACAAGTCTGAGCCTGCGGGGGTGGCTCAGGCAGGCTAGTGTCTGGGGTGTAGAGAGGAGTTCGGACAGAGTGGAAAAGGTGGTGTGCTTCAAAGACCGAGGCAGAGCCATGCTTAGGTTGTGAAAAGCATTCAACTGAATGCATATCTGGAGATTTGATTATTGCTCTGAATTGAACCAGCCTTTCTTTTTCTTTTCTTGGCTTACTATTGCGGAAATTTTCAAACATAAATCAACGGGAGGAAAACGGAATAATGAACCCACCTATTCATTAATCAGTTTCAGCAATTCTCAACCCATGGACAAACATTTTTCATTTCTTCCCCTGCCTAATCCTGCCCCTCCACTGGCTTCTAATGAAACAAATCTCAAACGTTTCATTACTTTATTATCAGTTATTTCAGTCTGTTTCTGCGCAAAATAAGAACTCCTTGAACATAATAATTATGCCATTATCACACCTTAGAAATGAACACTAATTCTCAGTATTAACAAACACGCATTCAGGTTCCCCAATTGTCTCACAAAGTCTTCATACAATTGATGTGTTTGACTCTAAATTCAAACAAAATCATCATCTGCTTGCCATATCTCTTAACATTCCTTTTAATTGACAGTGTCTCCTGATTTACTTGCTGAAGACAGTGGGTCCTTAGCATTTTGTGATGTCTGGAATTATCCAATGACATCTCCTGTATTTCATGCAAACTTGGATTTAAATCTCTTAAGTTTGAAGAGATGCAAGTTTGATTTTTTTTTCTTGGAAAGTCCTCTGTGTGGATGGTGATGTAGACTTTTTACTGCATGACATCCAGAGACATACAATGTTTGGTTGTCTCTCTGTGATACTGAGATGCATCAATGTGATAGAATGTTGTTAGCCGAATACATAAATGAGCAACGTTTCCTATTCACTTTTCACATAATGATTTTAGCAGCCATTGATGATCATTGCCTAGATTACTATATCATTAGGCTTGCAAAGGGGTGCTATTATCTCACTCCTTCAACTATTAGTGGGAATTCTTCTCTAAGGGACTTTCCCTTGATTACTAAACTGAGATATAGTTCTTTAGGAATAACAGAAAAAAAATGTGGTATTCTTTCCCTTTGTTTCCAGCTTTCAGAATAACAAACTAACTCTCTGGCATCCTCCAAGAGAGATCAATGAGTTGGATTTTTCCTAGTATCTTATGAACTTTGTGATTTTAATATTTTGTCTCTTCTTTGATTGGAGTAATTATTCTTTATATCTTCCATCTTTGACAAATTGAAGCTTTTCAATTTAGCTCCTATATGTGGACTTTTAAAAACCAAAGCAAAGGTATTAATTATTTTTATTTCTGTTTTCCTGAAAGTAATGGAGAAAATATTGGGCCTCATAAGATTATATTTAGGTGAGGACAAAGACCAATACCTGTAAGTGGGTTTGAAGACACCAGGAGAAAGAATAAAATTACTTCTGTTTGCTTTCCCTGGGGATTTGGCAAATGAAAGGTTATAACATTTACTGATGATATTTTGCTTTCTCAGATAAGAACACTTGGTGAAGTCTGCAAATCTTTCAATCTGAACTCACCAACTATAAATGTACTCAGAAAAGTTTACAACCCAGGTTGGGTTAGAGCACTGTATTTGCTAGAAATGCTGTTAGTGAGAGAAGTTCGAAATAACAAGGGCTTAGAAAATGAAATTGAATTATTCTTTATGTTAAAAAGAAAGATAGGTCCCAGGGTGGCAGATCAGATCGGGTCATCAGGATTCCTGCTCTTTCTATCTTACCTACCTCAACACAAAATTTCTACCTCATAATACAAGGTAGCTGCTCATGTCCACATTCCAGTTGTTGGAGGAGGAAGAAGACAAGGAAAAGGCTGTTATTAAAGTCACTTCCTGGAAGTTGCGATCATCATTTCTTCTATGTCCCTTGGCAGTCACATGACTAAAAGTACGTAGTGTTTTTCTGGTTGACCGAATAACCTTCCAGGGCATTCACTGCCTACCTAGGAAGAAGAGCATTTGAAGAAAACAGCAATCCCTGTCTGGAGCCCACAGTCAGAAGAAAGGCACAGACTACTTCTTTTGAGAAGTGCATGTCCACACACACACATGTCTTAAAACCTCAAAATGTGAGTGGGGGGTCATTTAAGTATCCCCCTCCCCACCATCCTACATGTCCTGACTATGCGGAGGCTTCCTGTATATGAAACCAAATTAAGCTATAACTTAGTGAATTACATGAAAAAATAAATGTTTGAGCATAGCAATCCTAATTAGCAATAATGATGGTTTTGCTTCATTATTTATAGGCAGTATATGCTATCTCCACTTACATGAGATTTCTTGGGCATTTTCTTCACACTGGAAGTAGAACTCACAGACCAGATTTTAACTATGATCTAAGGCAAATTTTTTTAAAAGAAAGGTGTAGGCATGAAGACAAGCAGGCGGGCAGACAAGGAAGAGAGAGGAAGAAGTCTTTATTTTATTGGTATTTAGTTGTTCATCTTGATTGCTGTCCTGGCCCCGGGGCAGGAACCTGGGTCCCTGGGATGTATATGGACTGCGCTTATCTGGGGAGCGTCTGACAAAAACGCTACTCCACCAGAGCAAACCTCTAAGGCAATGCTTAGGTAAGCTACATGATAGGACTCACCACTCACAGAATTTATGGGATTCGGTCCTTAAAAGGACCTTCCCAAGAAGATTAAGAGAGCGTTAGTTACTTACACAAAGAGAAACAACTTAGTATGTGACAGTGCTGGGGTCCTAACACAAGTCTGTCGCTCTTCAGAGCCCCAAACAGGTCTTGCTTACTGGGTCATTCTAAATTAGGTCTCACTGATTTCTACTCTTCCACCAGGTTTTAGGATAAAAAAGAATGATCTATTAGAAGCATCGAGAAACTCCTACAGACTTTCATTTACATTTTAAAAAATCAGCATAAATGTATTTCTCTGAAGTGTTTTATGCCCAGGGTCTCTCTTAAACTGCACACCCCAATTTGGTGGTTATTGATTCAACACAGTTTTCTTAAACATCCTTTTTATGTGCCGACACTGTGACAGCCTGTATGTAATGAACAAATCCACACCTGGTCCTCACCATCACGAGGCTTCTAGACCAGTGGGAGAGAGCTGAGACTCATCCAAAGAGGACCCCCAAAACATGCAATTGCGACTGTCAGGAGAGGTTGAAGAGAAAGGTATAATGTGCAAGAAAAGTAACTGGTGGATTTGACTTTGGAAAGTCAAATGGGCTTTGCTGAGGAAGTGACGTCTAGGCTGAGACTTCTGAAGAACTGAGAGTGAGCCGGGCAAAACAGCGGAAGATGTTCAGAGCAGCAGCAGGAGCAGGCCTGAGGGCATGAGCAAGGTGTCAGAAGAGGCTGGTGAGGAATCCCTGCAGGGTCTTATGCAGCGGTGCTGCTGTATCCCTTCCACGGCTCTCACAATTCCTACAGTCTCACAGCTAGTTCTGTCAGGGAGCTGACTTCAAACTGTGGCAGAGAAAACAATGGCTCCCCTAAAGGTGTCCAAGGACTAGTCCTTGGAAATTGTGACTATGCTCTTCTACATCGTAAAGGGGAAAGAAAGCAGAAGATGGAGTTATGAGTGCTAATAAATTGACCTGAAAATAAGGGATGCTTTGAGATTATCTGGGAAGGGTCAATGCCATCTCAGAGGTCCTTCAACAGGGAAGAGGGAGGCAGAGAGGTGAGATGAGCGCGTTTGGCCTGATGCTGTTGCATCTGGAGCTGGAGGAAGTGGCCACAAGCCAAGGAGTGTAGATGGCTCCAGAAGCTAGAAGGAAAGGAAATAGATTCTACCCTTGAGACCTTCCAATAAGGATGGCAACCCTGCTGACATCTTTCCTTCAACTCACTGGGGCTCATTTTGGATTTCTGCGTCTCAAAGAATTCTAAGAGAATAAATTTGTGAGCTAAGTTCCTGATGATTTTTACAGCAGCAACAGGAAAGTAAGACACAAACTATGCCCATTGGCTCCAGAACCCGTGTTCCTGTCCTGAGGCTACATGCCTGGCCTGTTGGGAGGACGAAGGCAGGGTCTCCGCAACGTCTAACCCTTCCTATCGCACCGAGTCTCAGATTCTTCAAGTATCATTTCCAAACCATACAGAAAAAGGGTCTATAGATTTTTTTTCTCATGTATGCCTCTTACTTTTGTGAATTTTGAAAGGATGTGGTTATGGCCTTTGACATCAGAAGCTGACTGAACAGTGATAGAAAGATAACGCTGGAGGCAAGTTGCCTTTGAAAGGCTCTAGAGAGCAACGACCTCCCCTTCACGCTCCTGGCCCTGAGGCGGTTTCCTCTGACTGTGTTGAGGGGTGATGCCCAGGCACCTCGTGTGTCAAGAACTGGACCATGAACAACTTTATCCTCCTGGAAGAACAGCTCATCAAGAAATCCCAACAAAAAAGAAGAACCTCTCCCTCCAACTTCAAAGTCCGCTTCTTTGTTCTAACCAAAACCAGCCTGGCGTACTTTGAGGACCGTCATGGGGTATGTGAGCTCTTTGTTTTGCCTTTTTTCAAACAGCGTGTTCTATTTAGAAGGGGGCCATTCGTGAACAGATGAGCGGAATAAGAGAGAACACAGAGAGGCTCACTGTAACACCCCAAGAAACACAGTAAGAGGATTGGGACATAGATTTCATGAAAATAACAACATTTGGTTGGATTAAGGGGTGATCAAGCTGGGATGCCTTAAACATATTTTTATGGATGGATTGGTGGGCTGTAACGTGATACATTTCAGGTGCACACCATGAGACTTTGACATCACATAAATGACATCAGGGTCACACCAAACGTCTCGCGCACTTAACTTACGGTGGAGGAAACTGGTACGTGGACAAGTTAAGGGGTCAGTCCAGGGTGAATATTTTTATGAATTCAACTCGATTTGTCCTAATTGCCATCACTCATTTGCCATCCTGGGATAATGTCCCCTAGACGGTTCATTGTCTCAAATTTGCAAGGAATGATGGCGAAACTCTGCGTCTTAGAAAACTTCCCCAAACTATGATTGTCACTGAGCGCTGTGCGACACAACCAGCGTTCTTCTGCAGAAGGTCACAGGTGTACACGTCCCGCCCGTGGTAACGGGCCCCACGAGTGATCAGAGGCAGGCGGGTGGGAGCAAAGGCGCCGGGCAAGCGCTCAGACGTCCACGATCTACCTCTCCTGAGGTGAGCGAGTCCGGGGAAGGCTGTCTACCTCCTGAGGCAGATTCTTTACTAAAGGAGAGGACTGGAAATACCACCCACACCGTCCTTTCTTCTTGAACAATTCTTTGGTTCTGTGAAACAGCGATGGCTGGACCCTTCTCAACACGGTTTTGAAGCATGTTTGGTTTCCAACTAGAGCACAGGGCTGCTTTCCATCATGAAGCACGAGGCAGGGGTTTTCATCCAGCTTTACTGACGGGGAAGCGACATGAGGTGTCGCAGAGGTTCCTCGCTGGGCTCTGACCGGGTGGTGCAGGCAAGGCCTTTGAACGTGACGCTTGGAGGTTTCTAATGAAATGGAGTTCTGAGGGGGCAGGCTGGCTGTGGGGTCCAGCAGTGCGTGATCTTATAAAGTGGAGGGTGAAAAGGTGCGACGTGCTCTGTAGAGGGAAAAAGTGTGGTCGTGTCCGCAGATGCTTGTGGACAACTATTCACCCGTCAGAAAGCGTGCAGGGTGACAGAGTCCAGGCCCCCTTTGGGACCCTCAATAAATACTAGACGAAGTTCATGGAGGGCCAGGAGCTGTGTTTTCAACATAGAGGATCCATCTATAATATGGCAAATCACGAGGCACGGTCAAGTTTTCCTTACTGTGAGGAGGACATTGGAAGTTCTTATTTCCTATGGAAAGAGCAGTCATTTGGCTTTTTTTCCCCCCAAGCCCATTTTTGCAGTTTGTTTTGTTATCCTGACTCACTGCGGCAGCATCGCATTATGTGAGTGCCGACTACAGTCCTGAGAAGCGTGGCCGATTGTGAACCACGGGGCTGTGAGTTCAAGACAGCGTGTGGCTGCAAAGACTCACCCCACCCAAGGGTCTCGCTTCCAGATCGCCGTGGTTGCTCTTTGCATAGAGACCACGTTGTCGCATTATTCTGCTTCTTCACTAGAGCATTCTGAAAAATTCCAGCACGAGTCAGCCACTCAGAGGAGCCCTGAGCTAGGAGTCGCACAGTTCCGTGTGGGAGATGGCAGATCGACAAGGCACACGCATCAAGTGTCTTGTTTACTAAGCCTGTAATTCATGTTGAAGGCAGTATTTTTCAAGTCTTTCTTTAAATATCATATACATTTATTGGTTATGACTTTATCCAGGACACCAAGAAAGGTATGCCTTTCATGCATCCCATGATTTAGGGCCATGTATTTGCACATGAGAGTGCACTTGTCACCCACACATAAGAATAGCATTATGCTTGTGGGGAGAAATTCATTTTTTCATTAAATCTCCACCTTCCCCTCTGTAAAATGGGTGTGATCATGCACTCACACTTAAGAAGACGGTAAGGTTGAATGAAGAGGCTACATTTCTGTAAGTTATTTGACATGACCCTTTGGTAGGTCAAACAAGGTCAGAGATTGGCAAATCCATAGAGTTCAATTTAACATTTCTAGTGATTAGGGTAAGTCCTGTCACCTAGTAAGCACATAGTAGCACTTAACTGCTAGGTGTTTCATCACCATGTCTTTGGAGGTACGAGCAGGGTAGCATGATACACTCATTTTCAAATGAAAGGAGACATGCAGGAGTTCTTCTAAATCAGAGTCCTGAATCCGGGTCCCCTCTCCCCTGGGCTCATCTCTGCAGGTTGCAACCTGACCTGACAAAAGATGGCACCCTGCATCCTTCCTAAATTACAGAGGGCAGATAGGGAGACTGTCTCTTTCCTCAATTTTGAGAGCATTGCTGCACCGTGATGAAAAACTTGGTCTCTGGTGTCACATCTGGGTCAAAGACCAGCACTTGCGAGCTAGGTGGTTTTGCCTAAGTTGCTTACCGCTGATGTGACCTCCTCCAAAGCAATTTGCATGCTTGCCCATTCCTTCTTGATCTTCTTTCTTTTTAATGAGACAGAGGTCACCGTCGTTCTAATAATAGCAGGCCCTTGTTTGTACTGAATATGTATGAGCTATGTCACTGTGCTCAGAGTGAATTATTTCTTCCAATCCTACAATCATCCAGTGAATTAGGAACTATGATTGCTCCCGGTTTAGAGAGCAGGTCAGACAAAGACAATTTGAATAACTTGCCTTGGAAGGGTGTAAATACCCGCTAAGTGCCTCCAGAGCTTCCACAGCCCCCCAATCCGTGGTCCCTGTCGCTCTGAGCACTCGCTCCTCCTGGGTGCTGGGGGCACCCCGGGTTGTTAAGGTGCGCAGTGCCCTCTCGCTCTGAGTCGATATTGCAAAGGGATGCCCAGGCTCGTGGGTCTTCGGCATGGATGCGTGCTGCAGCTCTCTCCTTTCCGCACGCGCTCCAGGACGCACCTCTGCCTTCCTTGGCTTCAGGGAACCCTACTGGTGGCCAAAAAGAAATGGGAAGTTTGCGAGAGCTGTCTTCGGGTGGTCTTTGAGCACCTGTCTTTTCCCTCTGTCGTCCTCCCCGTGGAAGAGGCAGCATCTCTCACCGGGGATTGCCACCACCTCAAGATGGTCCACCATGTCCCGGCCCTGCCGCCCCATCCTCACAGCAGCCAGTGGGAGCCTTCGCGAGGTGACCGTGGCCATGTCCTGAGACTGTCATCAGAAGCCCTTCTGCGGCTCTCCTGTTGCCCCGGCATGGACGCCAGCATCTACCATGCGGTCCCCTCCATCTCAGCTCCCGTCCCCATCCTGTCCTCTCTCTGAGCATCAGCCATGCCAGATTTTCTTCAGCTGGAAGGCACCCTTTTTCAATAGCATTTGCTCGGTGAAGCCTGCCTCAGCTGCACTGCGCTGGGCCCTCCCCTCTGGGAGAGCTCTGTCATAGCAACACATTCTCTTTCTTCTTAGCATAGACCAATATTGCAATGGCCCAGTTATTCATGTGACTTTCATACTAATCCCCCCACTGGACTCTTAGCTTTATGAGGGCCAGCACTCAATTTCCTAAAGATGGCATCGCCCATGTCTAGGGCAGTGCCTGGCACATGCTGCTCAATCATTCTTTGTGGAAGGAAGAAGGGGCAGAGGGAGAGAGGATGGCCCTGAGATGTAGATGCAGTTGGAGAGCTCAGAGTTACATAAACAAGCCCCAACAGAGCAAGACTCAATGCTTAAAGAGAGGAGAACAAAGCAAGTGATGTAGGATGCCCTCAGGAGACGCCTGGGTGCTGGGGTAAATAGAGACAGTACTTCATGGCCCAGTCTTGAACGCACATGTAAGAATCGCAGGTGGGTCAACCCCCAGCCCCCCAACTCTTTTTGGAGAATCAAATAACAGTTCTCTTTTCTCCTTCACCCTGTCTCCTGCTCCCCTTTCCCTTTTACAGTTAAAGCCTCTGTAGATAATGTTCTCGACGCTACCTGAGCGTTTTTACGAGAATTTTATCGGTCAGAGTCTCTCTCCACTTATTCTTCTGCCATTGAGTTGTCTTCTAACCAGGCTCCCGCTGACCCTCGAGGCTCCGTACAGCCTGTCCTCCATACCACACCTGCAATATACTCTGAAATGGTCATTCAGACATCACTCCCTCCCTCCAGAGCTGTTTAGACCATCAAAATAAATTCTCCATGATGCCTACAAGACCTTCCCTGCTCTGAACCCTGGAGAGCCCACCTGCCTTTCTGCTTCCATTTCCTCCCCCAACCCCTCCGGTCTTCATGCTTCCACCACATTGATTTCCTTCCTGAACCCCAAGTTCATGCTCCCCCTGGTGTCTTTGTGCCTGGTCAGGACCAGCTGAAGCAGGTGACCACTCCCCTAAGGGGACCTCCTCTCAGAGCCCTGCAGGTGCAGCGTCTTTGCACTGGCTCCCTCACTCCAGAGTTATGCAGGGTTGGTTTTCCATGTTTCCCGTCTCTTCCAGTATTTCCCCGGACCCATATTTTCTAAGAACATAGAGACTTTCACTCATATCTGGACTCATCTGTGAATGTACGGATGCGCTTCCCGTATATTTTCTCTTCATATCTGGAAGCCCCTACCTGACAGCAGGGATCTTGATCTCCTAGCTCAGCACCAGCATCTAGAATATAGTAGGTGGGCTGGAAATAGCCAGCGAGTGAACAAAGTGCCTGGAAGTCAAGTTGAATTACAAAGAGCAGTGGGTACATGAAAACCAGGGCCTTAACTATCCAGGCAAAGAAAACTAAGAATCCCAAGCAAAGTCCTCTGCCATTCAGGTCACTCAAGACCAGAAACGTGCAGTACTGATGTCTGCCTTGAAGCACCTTCTTTGTGAATTGATTTTGGCCAGTGGGAGGCAAGGTGGATGCTTTGTGGAGACAGTTGTTGGCTAGAGGACTTTTGTTTGGGAGACAGATGCTCCCATAGTTGGTCAGGTTCTATATGATTCCCACTCCTCCAGGACTGATGCGAATCAGTTTCTGCAGGAAAAGTAGGACATAGAACCACGGCACGTCTATGAGGCTCAATCTGAGAGGCAGCCTTCATGGGTAAATACATTTGCTTTGAGTCTTGAACGTTGAGGTCCGTGGGTCATCCCCAACGCAGAATGGACCCACAGCAAGCCATCGTAAAGTTCTTCCCAAGGTTTTATGGGGTACCAAGTCAAAGCCCATCCCTCCATTTCCTTAACCAACTGGTGTTGAGTCCTCCCACTCATCATGAGGTTGGAGCCTCGTGACAAAAGTGCATATTCTGGGACCTATGTGTCACCCAGCGGCCAGTTGAGTTTTGCCTTCATGACACCTGGGGCCTCATTACAGTGATGGAGGGAGGAGGAAACAGAAGCTTTGACACGGTGTCCCACGCATATAAAATTCCCTTTTAGATCAAATGTCAGTTCGGTTCCTTGAAAACCAGCAAATTCTGCTAACTGACTAGAACCCAAACCTGATTCAAAGGTTCATGCTGCCATAGAACTCGCAACCTGAGGGAGTCAGTACTGGCTTCTCATTACATTTTCTTTCTTCCTTTTTTTTTTTTTTTAATGTTTAAGAAGTCACAAGAGCTATAGCAGGTCATTATTCAAAAATCCAGATATATTTGGCTTTCTCCCCCACCAAACAGCATATTTTATAATTTTTCATTGACTTTTTACCTAACACGTATCAAAGAAATGTTTCTACTGTGGTCGACTGAGACTTATTCATCTTTTCCACAAACACTCCCTGAGCATCTGCTCTGTGCCGGGCATGTGCCGGGTGCTAGGAAGAGAAATCAGAGAGGCGATGTGTCTGCGCAGAGGGGTCCGGGCAGGGGACAAGCAAGCGGGGACACACACGCAGGACTAGTTGCTTCTGTAAAGACTCGGCAGTAATTGCAGGGCGGAGCTGGGAAGAGGGGCCTTCAGAGGAGGAATTAACATCTAGACTGAAGCTCGAAGGAGAAAGGAGTCCACTGAGCCTGCCAGACAGAGGGAACTGCCTGTGTGAAGATCGTGAGGTGGGAGGAGGCTTGGCCAGTGTGAGGACAGAGATCTGGACACGCAGAGTTCAAGAGAGGGGCTCTAAGGTCGGGGGTGGGGTGGATGGTGAGACCTGGGGTCCTGGGAATCATGGCTAAGAGTTGGGCTTTTATTTCACCTCCAGGGAGAAACTACCAGACAGGTGAATGGAGGCCATGGTCCCACCATTTTGCCTGCAGAATGGATTTCCCTGACACCTGTGGAGAAGGGGCAGGAGCAGGAGCAGGAGGCAGGAAGCCAGTAGAAATTCTTGCAGAGGTCTAGAATATAGTGCTTCTTTCGACGTACTGTGTGGTGTGCGACTCAGAGGTGCTCATATTTTAACTTCAGATAGACTCCCTTCCCAGGGACCACTTTGCTCCAATCACCCTACTCTGTATTTTGGTGGAAAAGCGCCTGGTGTATGTATAACTTGCCTGGGGTCCAGGACTAAGCTCAGTCAGCCTCCAGCAGCAAAGACTGAAAACAAGTTCAAATCAGGTCAAGTCTGCTCTGATTAATCTCAAGACACAGAGTGGCAAAGCTTCCTATTTCCTACTGTTAAAAAAAATTTAATGAAACAATTACCCTCAAAGTGTTCGCCATAATTCTTGTCTACAGACATCAATTTACTATATCGGAGAATGATATTTCTCTCCTGAAGACATTAATTTCATGTACTTATAATAATCATCATGCCTGACAATTTCATATTCTATGCCTTCCACTTATTATTTTGTAGATGCATTTCTCTATATGTGCAGAAACAATGTTCTCATAGATATGATGTTTTAAATGATCGAGTTGGTTCAACACAGAGAGAGAATTAATGATGTTATGAGCCTGTGGAATTGGTGCACTTATCTCTAGTTCAACATTCAGGTTGTTTCCCAGTATAATGAAAACATGGAACAATACTGTACTTGACATCAGAAATGGCTCTTCAGGAGAAGGGAGTGCATTTGGGATAATTCGCAGGATTAGCAGGCTTCCTGACCTCTATCTCTGCTGTACATCACCCTCCAAGACACTGAAGCTCTGCCATCTGAAGTTACCGGACACACTAGAGAAAATTACATTTCTAACAGGGAATTAATAGAAACAAAAGAAACCCATTGTGATTTTCAAGTTGGGATGCTGATGGGCTTTGAATGTTATGGTGAGAGAGAAGGGAAACTATTTTATGTAAGGCAGATGCTTTAATTTAAACCGTGCATGCGCGCACGCACACACACACACCACGCACTTCCAAAGCAGGATTTAAGGAGTGCCTCAAATCCTCCTATGCTACAAGATACCAGTCTCCCTACTAGGTCATCTTAGGAGGACTGAGGGGCTCATATTAATGAGCTCTTTGGGTTAGTCAAGTGTTTTTAAGAAGTAAGTGATAGATAAGTAGGAATCACATAAGCTCATTGGGACTGCTCTGTAGAGGTCACTTCTAATTTTAGATAGGACCTAAGGGATGACAAGTCTCAGACAGACGGAAATACTGCAGTTCTAGAAAAAACGGGATGAGATGAGGAATCAACCACATGGCAGCTTAATAGAATAGAGAACAGGTGCTAATTAACCTGGTGACTTTGGACAATTCCTTATTCTATTTGGGATTTACTTTTCTTATCCCAGACATCGAGGTATTGGACTTGATTAATGACTTTCAAACTTTCCAAAGCATGGAACTCTCATTTAGAGTAACATTATGCATGTCATACCCCTCCCTACATGTGAAACAGCTAGAAGGGGTCTGGTTGAACCCTTGTCCTGCCTTGGCCTGCAGGGACCATTAGGGACTCTTCCCATTCGACAACTCTGTCTTCCCAGGGGGTGACTTGACTTGTAGAGTGAAAAGACAAGTTTCAGTTCAATAATTCCTTTCACCTTGAGGTCTCACCTCTTACATAAAGTGTTGAATGGCTTCATCTCCACAGAAGCTGTACCAGTGAGCACTCCCTGGGGCCATGTCTGAGACGTTTGTTTTCTCGAAACCTCACCACACCATTATCAGATGATCGGATCTTGGTGAATCTGATAGGGCTAGAAAATGCTGTGTCTGTATAACTTACTGCATTTCTGTTATTGTGTCTGAACTTCTTCTCACAGGGTGTAAGAGCGACTTCTATTCCCTTTGCCCATTTTTCTCTGACTTTGTCATTGTTTTCCTTCACTGTAGACATTCTTTACTATTAGCTTTAGTTTGCAGTTTTAACCAACTTTTCATGGTCAAGAGATCTTTATCCACCTACCAAGCATTCTATAAATCTCATTCAAATCACTGCCATTGAGATTTCTGTCATAGGGTGAAAGTAGTGGCGATCCTTGCCGGACAAGGAAAGAGGTTTAGGTCTGCTTCCAGAAGAGCAGGAGAGACAGGGGCTTGTGTGGACACTAAGAGCAGGGACACAGGGCCATGTGCCAGTAGGAAGCCCATCTTCAATCTGTCCTGTGATTTTTGTCTCTGTGTCTCTGCTCTGTGGACCCTCTTTCAAATTCTTCCTTTCTGGACCAGTGAAGATGCAATTTTTTAATGAGTTTCAAAGTGTATTTGTGCCTCTTTTGAAGCACTGAAGCACGAAGCACATAAATTAATAACAAGTCCATTGCATTTCAGGAAATAATGCCTAACCCAGAGGTGGTGTCTAGCTAATATTTGTGATTTGGTTGATGGTAGAAATAGCAAGTAAGACCAAGTATGAGTATGTATATATATATATACATAAATATATATATATAAATATATATATACATATATACACACACACACACATATCAAATGTTTCCACTGGAAAAATCCTGTAAGGGAAATGTATTTATCTTGCTAACTGCTTTAAATACATGAAAAGAAATACTCGTTCATGGTGAAATAGTGCAACTGTGTAGAATAGAAAGTGGAGAGAAGAGCTTCCTTCCTGCTTCCTCCTCCCCAAACTCAGAACCATCGCCATGAATATCATCTGTGAGAAAAGACATTCATAATTTTAATAGAGGATCCCAGTTTACCTTCTGGAAACTGTATAAGCATGTAGTTCTTTTTCTTTTCTTTCTTTTTGGTGTATAAAATCCTCTTTTTCTTAGTGCAGTTAGGGTGTTACTCTTGACAAGATGGCGGACTTCAAGGGAAGTTAGAGTGGTTTTCCCCACAGCACAACCAGCCTCCTCATAAACCACAGTGTGAAAGCACTGAGCTGAGGAAATCCACTTAACCATTTTAGCGCTGACTAAAAGGAAAGAAGGAAAGAAGAGAAGGCAGGTGTGGGGTGCATCAGAGTTTCCTGGCTTTAAGTGGCACCATGGACCCTTGAAATCTTCAGGCCTAGTCCTAGATCCTCCCAGAATCTCAAAGTTTAGTGGAATTAGGTCCAAGTGAAGATAGACTGGTGAGACCAGCAATAGCTAGTTTCAAATCGAACTTGTCTTTAAAAGTTGCTGCTTTCTCCATAAAGACAGTGATGATCACATCTTCATTGGGCCTTGCTGCTGCTCAGGTCACCATGACCCCGGGCAGAGCCATCAGCATTCTCAGAACTAAGAGAGTGAGAAGATGTAAGAGTAGTTATCTCAGAGGACAGAAACAATTTATCCAGTGTTTCCTACCCTTGTGAGGGTTTCCTTCAAACCCTGGTGTTCTTGAGTCCTGATTCTGCTTTTCTTCCCTGTTGCCTGAGAGTTCCCTTTGTCACCAGAGACAGATACCGAGTTAGGAGAATGGGAAGGAATGTGTGGAATAGAACAGATGAAACTAGAATCCAGAAAAATCCCTAGCAACTAACTTTGGAACGGATATTCTGCATTCTGCTGGGGCTGGGAAATAATCCCCACTTCAGTCACTTAAACTTATCTCATGTGACATCCCTTTTCACTTTAGTTGTGATGTTGTGTGATTTCAGATGAGTCCAGTGATTGTGGTACATCCCGCAGAGGCAAAGTGCAAAATGTTTGCAACACCTGATTCAAGCCCTCAGCGGAAGACTTTTCTAGTTTAAAGAAACTGATAAGCAGCAGTGCATGGTTATTTCTGCAGTGTGAACTGGGAAGGTCTTAAAGGGGTGGTCCCCACTCCCAGGGGCTCCCTTTGAAACATCTTCCCTACTGATACCTGAAATTCTATTCCCAAAGTTCCTTCCTGGTTTGAGTCTCCAGCTTCTGTCCTAATCCAGACTCCTCTGAAACAAGCCAAGCTTTCAGCTCTCAGGAATTTAAACCTAAGGTGACCGACAATGTGGGGAGGTTTTGGCGGGAGAGAGGGAGGACAGAGAGAATCACTCACAGTAGCTCAAGAGAGGCCTAAGTGAAACAGTGGGAAATCCAGAAATTTGCCCTTTTCATGATTCTGCCTTGATTTGACAAATGATCAGCAACATAAGCAAATGACCCCAATTGTTAAGATCACCAGGATTGCCAGTTAAAAGCTACTGCTGTTGATGTGTCCTGGTGGCTTAGTGGCTCAGTCCACAGCCTCTGGCTGGCATAGTCCACATACATCTAGGGTCCCAGGTTTGTGATGTAAGGCCAGGGGAACAACTAAATAAAATAAATAAAATGCTTCTTCCTCCTCTCTCTTCCTGCCGCCTACCTACTCACCTTTATTCCTGAAGAAACTTCCATTTAATTCAAAAAAGGTTAATGACCTCCCATTTGGTGATTCCTGATGACATGTTTGCCTCCAGACAAACTCCCAGAGAAAATGCGGTTCATGAGCAGCATTGGGGGAAGAAAAGGGAAAGAAGTATTTTATTTTGTTGGTACGTTTATGTAAAGCTTTGAAGTCCTCTGACTTATCCCAGTGATCCAGGGACTATTGTTATTATTCTTACTTTAAAAAAAAAGAAAGAAAAAGAAAAAATGGGCCTCAGGCTGCCCAGTGCACAGTCAGCTTCGATCACCTGACCTGAACACTTGGATTCTCCCCAGAGGGCCTTCCTGGAAAAGAAGCTGACATTCTGCTTGGTTCACAGGGAGAGATACAGAGTTAGGGTGTCTCCTGCACACACTGGCCAGTCCAGAGCCACAAAATGGGCGCAGAGCAGAGCTTTTATTCAGAGGAACTGGGCGCACTTGCCCCTTGGAAATCCAGCGTGAGCCTCACGTGACCAGATGGGGCTAATACACAGCTGTGCGGGGTCCTGGTGGAGAACCCATCACATAGTGCAGTGTTCAGAATCTCACGTTCAAGGCCATGGGCAAGGTAGCTAGTGCTCAGGCTCTGGAGACTGAGAACTGAGCTTCTGTGTTACGCTTCCACTTCCGAAGGGACTCAGCTTTCTGAACCTCAGTGTCCTCACCTTTAAAATGGGGGAATGCATCTTTGTAGGCTGAAAATTATCAGAGATGGCCTGACATTTCAGAAGGACCCCAAAGTGTTGCCTTGGATTTTTTCCTTTTTTTTTAATTAATGAGAACATGGAAATTTTACATATAATTGTGAATTACATCAGGGCACTAACTATAAAGAGGCTGAGTACTCTAAAATGTACCCTGGGAGTATCGAATGAAGGAACATGTTGAAAAGATGGAACCTCTTCCTAAGGTTGGAATTCTTCTCATCTGGAGAAGGTGTAGCTGTTGTCCATTGGTGTTGAAGAAAGTCACTGTGCTGTCCAGGGTCAGGACTAGTTCATGGCAAGTCCACAGAAGCTGGCAGGCAAGAAAGGGACACTTCCACCGGGTTGTTGGTGAGTTGTACTGATGAACAAGGACTGGAAGCAAGAAACTATGCTGGAGGTTTTAATTTGACCAAGGCTGGCAGATGACACCCACTCTGGTGTATTTGCCATCTTACTGTTTTTCTATGTAGCTTCTTTACATTTTAGAGAGCTGATTCTGTGGTGATAAACTCCTTTAACTTTTGCTTGTCAGAAAAGATTTTTATCATTCCTACAGTTCTGAATGATAATCTTGCCGGATATAGTATCCTAGGTTGAAACTCCTTTTCTTCAGCACTTCGAATATATTATGCCATTCCCTTCTGGCCTGTTGAGTTTCATTTGAAAAGTCCACTGACAATCTTATGGGAGCTCCTCTGTATGTGACACGTTTTTCTCTGGCTGCTTTAATAGTCTTTCTTTAACTTGTATTTTTGACATTTTGATGACGATGTGTCTAAGTGTGTTTCTGTTTGGGTTTCTTTTATTAGCAACTCTTTGAGCTTCCTGGCTCTGGAGGCTTGCTTCATTCTTCAAATTGGGTAAGCTCTCATCTATTATTTCTTCAACATGGTTTCTGCCCCCTTTTCTCTCTCTTCCTCTGGAACCCCTATGACACAAATGTTGTTCATTTTGACGTTATCCCAGAGGTCTCGAATGCTGTCTTAGATTCCTTGAATTGTTTGATCTCTTTGCTGGTTTGCTTGATTGAGTTCCTCTGTCCTATCTTCCAGATCACTGATTCTATTGGAAGCTTCATCCATCTTATTGTCGAGCCCCTCTACTGAGTTCTTTAATTCAGTAATGGTGTCTTTTACATGTTTGATGTGTTGTTTAAATTCTTCTCTCTTCTTCCTGACATTCTCATTTACTGCCTCTACTGATTTCTGGATTCCCATGCATATGTTAATCACTGTTACCCTAAATTCTTCTTCAGGTAATTTACATACATCTGATGTATTCAGATTTTCCCCTGCGTTTTTTATTGGATTCACTGTTTCACATATATTTCTCTGTGCCTTTTCTCTATTCAGCATTAATATTTCTGAGGGTTCGGTTTCCCTGGCATTGGGTAGGTTTGACTTGCCCAGGATTGGCAATCCGGCTGCAATTTAACCTCTACCCACAAGGTGGCGCTAGTGGGTAGCATTGAGGCTTGGGGCTGCTTCTCACTGTAGCCCAGGGGGTGGGGCATCTGATGGGCGGGACTTCTGATGGGCGGGATTTCCGCTCTATGGACCCCAGACTTTGGAGTGAAATGGTTGTGGAAGGGGTTTGATTTAGCTGATTTCCAGTTATGGCTGCACCCAGTGCAGTTTCACCACGCAGGCTCCAGCTCAGCTCCTGGTGCTCTGGCTCTCCTTTCACCCCCTCCCGAGTCGGCCCTCTGTGATTTGGCGTCCCAGCCCCACTGGGCCCGCCTCTCGCTACCTCCGCAGCTTCCAGAGACCCCTGAGCTCCCTCCCAAATCCAAATCCATGACTTAGCTGAGAATCACACCAGGTGCCCTCACTCACCATTAGTCATCAGTCGATCTGCCTCCAGCCAAAGTACCAGTTGTTTCTTGGTGCTTGTCTCAGGAAAACAGGTGATTTTTTTCTTTTTTTTCGGTGTCCGTGGGGAGTGACCCGACAGTTCATCCTGTCAAGTCACCATCCAGAAGTTGATCTCATTGCCTTGGATTTTGCTATTTTCTGCCTCTCCCTTTGAAACTTATACTCCCTAATCTCCTCACATGGACGATAGTAACACAGAAAGGAAGGAGGGCAGAGTGGACAGGCCTGTGCACATGGCGAGCAGCAGTGCCTGTTGGATTGTGTGTGAGGTTTGTCAGGAATCCCACGTGAAGCTCTAAAGATGGCTGAGCAAAGAGAATCAAGTGTGGCCCCCGGGGTGCTCACCCTGGCAGAGAAGCCTGCGCGGCTTTGACTAGGTGCCCTGGCATTTTTTCAGGAATGCAGGACTGTTTGTGGAACTTACAGGTGATCCTGTTCCAGAGGCAGAGCTGTGTCTAGCTGGTTGACGGCTGGCCCTGGTGTCTGTTGTGTGGCAGATGCTGGGAGACCCTAGGATCACCTGCCTCGGGTTTGGAGCTTAGAGCTGATCTTATTTTCCGTCCTCTGCTGCATTCCTTCCTTAGTCTAGACACAGAGAAATGCTGCAAAAACAGGGTGGTAGGGAGAGACTGCCAAAAAGGCTGAATCAGGAGGGCCCCTGACTTGCTTCAGCATGAGAGTGCGTTCTGACGCTAAGATGTGGATCCCTTCCAACAAAGAGCAAATCTGTTAGGAGACACACTTGACAGAATGTTAAGGCAGAAATGTCTCTTAAAATCCATGTTTGAAATCAACACATATCAAACACTCCAAGGAGATGGTCTGAATTTGGAGGAGGAATCTTCCTTGGAAATCTTATCCGCCCTGCCTTTAGGTCACCAGCAACCAGGAGCATTTGCAATATGGCTGGTCCCAATTGAGATGTGTTGTCAAATCCAAGTTTTCAAAGACTTAGTACAAAAAGCATTCTAGCTCATTCCTTTTCTGTGGGGATGACAAGTTGACATGGAACCTAAAATAGTGTAGAGATATTGAGTTAAAATATCCCCTCCCCTCCCCTCCCCTCCCCTACCCTCACATCCCCTCCTCGCCCCTCCCCTCTCCTCCTCTCTGGAAAAGACTTAGGGAGCTTCTATGGACGAAAACATCAGCAGTCAGAGCTGTCATTGTCTTATCGTGAGCCTTTCTTTGCATTTCACTCTGTCTACAAGTAAGGAAATAACCCAACCGAGGTCAAAAACAAGGGAACCTCAAAACTGCGACCCTCTGTTTACGCACAGCTATGGGTGGCTGTTCAGAGACGGTTTCCTCGCGCTCGTGCTTGGACGCAGGCAAACCTTGCTAAAGACTATGATTGTGGGCAGGATCTGAGCCTGTATTTCAACCGTGGAAGACTCTAAGTTAGAAGGTTGTTTGGGTCCAAAGGACACTGTTTTCAGAAGTTTTAAGAGCAGACTGACCTCTGAATACATCGTTGGATTACAAAGGGGCGTTGTTGACCACTGAGCGGAGCAAATGCTTTGGCTTCCCCACGTCCTATAAATGTGTGTGCGGAAGGGAAATTGTTCTGAGCGGCTAACCTTGGCTCCCTCTGCCTGTGGGGAAGGTCACGTGGTAGATGCTATATATCTATTTTCTCCACATAGCTCCACACTGGTGTATGTGTTACAGTGACTGGGGTAAATTTTGTTTTCCAAACAAAAAAGTCATGTTTAGAAAGAAAATTTAAAAAAAGAAAGAAATCCCACAAAACTTTCCTGTAATTGTGTTTCACACATCTTGACCTTTTCTCCCTTAGGGCTGGGCCTCTGCCACTAAAGCAAAGGGCAGCGACCAGGCTGGGCATGAAAAACAGGAAGGGAGGACTGAGATTCTGGGAGACTTCGATGATGCCCTGTCTCTCCAGAGGCCACACGGGCACTCATGGACCACAGTTCTCTTGCCATCATTAGGGCTTCCTTAACCTCCTCCACTGGCGGCAAGTGGGGGCATCTGTTATTTGTTTATGTGTTTTCATCCAGTTCTCTATTGTTCTTTATTCTCTCTATTGTTCTTACTTATCAGATGTGGACTCCGAGAGGCTAGATTCATTGCCCACAGAGTTAGTTAGAGGCAGAGTCCAACTCTGAGCCTGGCCCTTCTCAACCTTGTGCCCAAGTCACCCTACTTGCTACCTCTTTCTAAAGGATCCAGTGTAATACATTTTCCAGCAACTCCATAGCTGAGTTCAACTCTTTTCTCAGTGGAAGCCTAATTCCAGGGACCCATGAAGATTCTGTTCTCCAAAAGCATTTCCCTCACTAGCCTTCCTTGGTGCTTGAGAGCCCTCACCCACCAATAGACTCTGTTCCATTGAGGACCACCCCTGGGACTCACTCTGAAGACAGGGACCCTTAGAGATGGGGAACATGTACCATCATAAATGATGAAGACCATCATGTGAATTAGTTATCAAGGAAATACAATGAGATGGGGTCTGATTGGATGGGTGCTACTGAAAATGGTCTCTGCACCTCGGGGCCCAGTCAGGACCGAGGAGACAGTTTGGGAGGGTAAAGTAAAGGAAGGGTATTGCTTTGCCAGACAAAGGAGGTCATAGTGGCTCATACCTCAAAGACTGCCAACCTTCTTAGAGGAAGGACTCAGTGGTTTTTAGAGAACAGCACAGCCTTAACTTTTGTCTTCTTGAAGTCCAGTTTTCATCCAGGCAGTGACCGCAAGTTAAGTTTTATCTCGACAGTATGTCAGCACCGTCTTATTGATCATTTCTCAACTTCTTTCATATCTTCCTGCATCGTCGGCTTCATTGTTTCCGTCTGTCTTTCGTGGAGGAAGGTTAGCGAGGACATCAATTACAAGGGTTAGTAAGCGTAAGTTTCTGGTTGCTAAGTGTTTCTGGAGTCATCGTCAGCTCTGCAAGCTTTTATAATTTTACATCTCTTCCTATTTTCCCCATATTCCGGGGTGTGGAAAGGGAGAGTGATAGCCAGGAATGCCCTACAGGGATTTTGTGGGACAAAAAGAAAGGTGACCTGAAAGGCATGCATCACCATGTGGGTCAGGCCTGAGCTCCATGACTGGTCGCAGGCCTTGGGGAGTACGTGGGGTGGCTTCCCATAGATGGCACTTCCCTCCCGACAAGTCCTGCAAGTGCTGCTGTCTGCCCCAAGGTCGCCGGGGTAGAAGAGGCCATGGCTCCATGGGTGGACATCTGTCACTCCATCAAGAAGGTGTCTCTTGTTCTCCCAGGAGTCGGCTCAGTGTCCCTCTCAAGCACCGAGGGCCAAAATATAGCTTCTGGATACGTGGGGGTTGGTTTGCAAAGCTGATGTGCTCATCTGCAATGGATTTCTGGAAGTAACCTGGACAAAAATAAGTCTTCTCTCTTCCTTAAATGGGATGTGCCTTTTCTCCCCACAGAAAAAGCGCACGCTGAAGGGCTCCATTGAACTCTCCCGAATCAAATGTGTCGAGATTGTGAAAAGCGACATCAGCATCCCCTGCCACTATAAATACCCATTCCAGGTAAGCCCACAGGGACTGAGGGAGCTAGCTCCCATTACTCAGAAGATGGTTGAAATCCTCAGTCATTGTAAGAAAGTCTGAAAGGGGGTGACTGATCTAGAACCCAGTACATAGGAGAGCTGTCTCCCTTTCCTCCTCCCTCCCTCCTTCCTCCCCTCCTTCCTCCCTCCCTCCCTCCCTCCCTCCTTCCTCCCTCCCTCCATCCTTCCTCCCTCCCTTTCTTCCTCCTTCTTTCCTCCTCCCTCCCTCCTTCCTCCATCCCTTTCTTCCTGCTTCTTTCCCTCCTTCCTCTCTCCTCCCTCCCTCCCTCCTTCCCTCCTTCTTTCCCTCTTTCCTTCCTCCTTCCTCCCTCCTCCCTCCCTCCTTCCCTACCTCCCTTCCTTCCTCAAAGATTCAACAGACAGTCCTGGGAAGGCTGTCTTTCCTCACGCCCCTTTCCCTCGTGTCTTCCTTGCCTACAGGGAGGTCCTAATCTCTCTGCTCCTGAAAGGAGGAAGTCACCAAGGGCCACAGTCTAATGGTCTTGATGAGCAGTTTACTCATGATTTGGCCAACAGATTGCAATCTTTGGTTTTATGTTTTATATTGTTTGGAGGTTCTGGGGTAAAAAGATTTCAGTATCTGAGCTCTAGAGTTGCAACAGCCAATGCACTAGCTGGTAGCCACATGTGGGTGTTTGAATGAAAAGTACATTAATTTAAAGTAAACTGTATTAAAATCTTATCTCTGGTTCACACTGAGCCACACTGAGTGAACAAACATTTCACAAGTTCAGCAGCTATGTGATCGGACGACACAGACTATAGAAATTTCCACTGCTTCCAGAAAGTTCCACTGGACAGAGCTAGTGGAGGTATATTATGTCTTTAGGGCATGACCTTGTCTGAGATCGCCTGAATCTTGGCATTGATGGGTCTGAAAGCGTGGATTTCTCTTGGTACATCCCAGGGAACCACTTCTGTGTGCCAATCTGAGGGGAAGCTATTCCATTTTTAATGTGCCATAGAAAAGGGCTCTTTTCCTACTAAAAATAAGATGTTTGTGGAATTTTTAAATCTGCAAGTCAACAGAATAACATATATTTTCCTGCCATTAAAATTCATACTGAAAATGAGTGTGCAAAAAAACACGGATGCAACTCAAAGGCTCTCTGATTAGTGACTATGTTGGCCTGCTGTCCACTGCCGGGCCGGGAGGAGGCACTGCAGTTACTAGAGGGCCCTCGTCAGGAAAGGTGGATGGAAGCAGACAGGAACTCGGAATGATCGTATTTGTTATTTCAAAATAACGTCTTAAAATCCTGTTTCTGCATTTGGCATCTCATACCGTATTCTTTCATATCCCAGAAAGACTTTTTTGTTGCGGTATCTCTGATTTACAAAACACCTGAGACGTGGGGGTTCACTCGTCATTAATTGTAATCAAACACAGCAGCCCACCACATCTCCAACAGTCTCCCCACTGTCCCGGAGCCCCGCACCCTTCCCCTCACCCCTCCTTCCTTGCCTTCTGGGCGCCTCACTTCCGTCACCCATGTTCCAGGCTTTGTTCTGGTTTGGTTGGGCCTGTCCGTTTGCTCTGTGTCCAGAGAGATTGTGATGGTCCCTGAAACATTAACGTGAGAAATAAGGTTGCTGTCGGCCGATGGAGGCTCTTTCTCCAGCAACTTCAGTTCAGCGATGGCTTCCAGAGAACAGGCATCTGAGACGTGGGGCCTTCCCTGTGCTGTCTCAGCGCTTTCTGCCCAGCTCCCCGGCTCTGGATGACGTGGACCGGGCGGGGCCCCTAACCACCCCGATGTTTCTGTGACAACAAACGCTGAGACCCACCCTGGGCCGGTCGGGCTGCAGCCAGCCGTCATCCTCTGCTCACTGTGGTCTCTGTGTGTCCCCAGGTGGTACATGACAACTACCTGCTGTACGTGTTCGCCCCGGACCGCGAGAGCCGACAGCGCTGGGTGTTGGCCCTCAAAGAAGGTAACCGCCTCCTGTGGGAAGGGTGCACCGGAAGCCACAGTCAGATGAGGAGCAGAGGTGGTCAGATGTTTCTCCTTTTTTGTCACCTGGTCCCCGAAACCCAGGTCCTGCTTGTTTTGTAAGACTCCTGAGCTCAGACTAGAAAGGGAAGAGGTCACTGAGTGAACGCTTCTGTTGAAAAGCTTATGTCAGAACCTCCTGAATATGTCCGCATTGCCGACTGCTGAACAAAAGGGAAAATATCTACTATCCAGCCCTTTAAGAAAAGTTCACCGACTGCTACTATGTGAAAAAGATCCGGTCTCCTCAAAGGGGACCCGGGTTCAAATCCCGACTCTGCTGCTCACGAGGCACATGGGCTTAGGCCACATCTGAGGAGGAGCAGGAGCAGGAGGAAGAGCAGGAGGAGCAGGAGCAGGAGAAGGAGCAGGAGGAGGAGGAGCAGGAGGAGCAGGAGGAGCAGGAGGAGAAGGAGGAGCAGCAGGAGGAGGAGGAG
>RJWH01007939.1:0-35136 GCA_004363575.1 Solenodon paradoxus | reverse complement strand
GATGACGCCCAGCATCTCCAGGAAACTTGGAGGCCGCCCCGCCATCCTCAGCTTCCTCAACGCTCCATCCAGCGGCTCCAGGAGGCCGGCCCTGCTGAGGACCTGCCTCAGGCGCACGTGGTCAACTGAGGCTCTGGCCAGGGACCCTGCTCCACGGTTTTCAGCAGCAGAATTTCCAGCCACAGCGCGAAGGCAGAGAGATGCTCGCCTGCCTGCTGCTGGGCGGGGAAACACCTGACCCGGATGGCGGCCTGGGACTCGCTGTCTCCAAACACCTGGGTCAGGGCGGCCAGGCAGTCCTGCGGCATCCTGGCAGGCTTCTCCGCCAGGAGCCCGTGCACCAGCTGCAGGGCGGTTCCCGAAGGCCCTCCAGCAGCCGCCTCCTCCTCTCCCTCTCCCAGAGCCCCAGCCACACGTGCGTCAAGTGGGAGGCGCCGTCCAGACAGGAGGCAAAGGCCTTCTCCCCTGGGGTGGGCGGGCCCCTCCCAGAGAAGAAGAGACCAGGCGCTCCTGCTTGGTCTCCACCCAGGGCTGGACCGCCTGGCGGACGCCATGCTATGCTGCGCAGCCAGCACGCCCTGCACAGCCCCAGCCCCAGGGCGCCGGCCACGCTCTCCACCGTCTGCTCCTGCTGCTCCAGGAAGTGGAACACGCGGCCCAGACACTCCTCGCCTGCGCACCGGGGCACCAAGGCCACGCTCCAGGGACCCAGGCACAGTCGACTTCCCGGTGGAGCTCCACCAGGGCGGCCGCGGCGCTATCCTCCTCCCGAAACACTTTGCCCAGCACGGTGACGTGGCCCAAGGGCCACAGCGCGGCCTCCGGGGCGTCTTGGAGCTTGGCGTCCTCGCAATCCTCCGGGGACGCCCGGGACGAACAGGCCTCGTAGCGCGCTGATGCCCATCCACCTGCACCAGTCCCGCAGCATCGCCACCGTCATGGCCTGCAAGTCCCGTGGCGGAGGCCAACTCTGGGGGCAGGAACCAGCGCGGGGCGCTGCGGGGGGGCGCGGTCTGCACAGTCTGGGAACGGGAACCGGGTGGGGGGTGAGTTTCCACCGCCCCCAGGTGCGCTCCTCGGGGCTCCCAGCCTGGACCCCGCCTGCCCGGGCCCCTCCCGCAGGGGCCACAGCGACCCCTCCCCGCGGGAGGCGGGCTCTCCTGGGCCTGCTACCTTCCGGGTGGAGGTCCCAGCGGGAGGGCCGAGGGGGGCTGCGAGCGCTGGTGGGCGGCGCCCTCCCACCTCCCTCTGGGCGCGCTCGCTGGCTCCCGGGTCCGTCCTTCTCTGCACTGCGCGCGGGCCTCGCTGGTGCCTGCTGGCCGCGGCTCTCTGCAGTGTGGAGTCGGGCTGGGCGTGCGGGGGCTGCGGAGCACGGACCCTCCATGTCCTCGCGGAGACCGCCAGGCCATTGGCGCCATCGGATCACCGGGCTGACTGTGGAGGCCACCGCTGGCGCCCTGGGACCGTGGGTGAGGTCGGGGGCGCATTCCGCAGCCCTCCCTGGGGGCGCTGGAACTTGGGGGAGCCCTGGGTCTGTGAGCTGTCGGTGCCCCTTTCTGGTACCCAGCCCTCTGGCCAGCCCTTCCCAGAACGTGCCTTCGGGGCACCACCTTGGCGAGGGCTCCGCACCCCGGTGTGCCCACCAGGGAGCGACTGGACAGGCCCAGAGGTGTGCCGGCCAGCACTGTCTTTGGGCCAGGCACAGAGAGCTGGCCTTCGAGGTGAGAGCTTGGTCTAGCCCGGCTCACCTCACCTCCCCTCTTCCCACCCAGGAAGGGTCCTGACCCAAGGCAAGCAGGCGGGGAGTTGGGGGTCGCGGGGCGGTTCTGCGCAGCAGGCAGCCGGTGCTTGCGCGGGGTTGCGCGGGCGCACACCCTCTCAGTGACGGGCCAAGACGCCCTCCCTGTCCTGGTGTCGGTGAGCAGCCGCTGGGAGGGTTCGGGTGCTCCCTGCTAGTCTCGAGCCCCAGGTGGGCCTCTGCCACCTGGACAGGTGCTCCACCCCGTGGGCCTGCACCTTACCGGGTGTCCTTAGGAAAGTCCTTGCCCCTTCTCTGACGCTTAGCGGGACAGCAGAGTTGGGGTCTCTCACGGGGGGCATGTGTGGGAAAGCCTGTCTTCCGGGAGTGAGGTTGTCAGCGTGTCCTTTGGCCAGTGCTGCCTTGGCTGGAAACAGCTGGGGGCCCAGATCTCCCCACCTTCACTGGGCTGCCACAGGAGGAGGTCCCTGAGGGCGACCCCGCCACCCGCAGTTCACTGGGTGTCGCTTCTGATTGTCTCTGGCAGCTGGCACCTCTCCCTGGCCCAGCGTCTGGCCCGGCGTCTGGCCCGGCGTCCTCTTCGGCATCCGGACTCAGCCACTCACCCTTTGCTGAAGGTCACACTTTCCTTGGCACTCCGGGCTCACGCCCCCTCTTGGGCATTCAGGCTGTGCCCTGTCTTTGACTGTTACAGACACCCTACCCGCACCAGCACCCCGCTGTCTGCAGGACAGGCTCTGCACACACACACCAAGAAGGGCGTTGCTGGGTGTGGCCGTGCCGCCCCGCGCCCCCAGGCCTCACTACTGGTGGTCTTGGTGAGTGGCCACGGCAACCCGAACAGCCTGCACGGTGGTGGTGTGTGTGTGCCCCTCCCGGGAGACGCACCCTCCTCACTGTGGCCTGCGTCCCCCTGGTCAGCGGTGACGGGCCGGCAAGTCGAGGGCCGCCGCCATGCAGGTTTCCCTCCTGGACTCTGCTTTGTTGATTGTGTCCCCAGCGGCGAGAAGCCTGTCTGTCTGTTTGTAGGAGTGAGTCTCAGCGCTGCGCAAACTCGAGGGCACCGTCACGTGGTGCTGCCGACACCAGAGGCAGGCCACTTTGGAGCCGGCCTTCAATGCTAGGTGGCCCTAGGCTGGCTGCTGGACGGCCAGCCCCCGCCGGGCACACGAGGAAGCCAGCTGCTCTTCACACACCAGCTGTCCCGCCGCCTGGCACGGAGGACTCCCTCCTCCTCCCCCCGAAGGGGCCCAAGCCCCTGCAGTGAGCTCAGGCGGAGGGCGGCCCTCACAGGGCCCCACAAGCCCTTACGTTCCCCCAAACCTGAGAGCAGCCGCAGCCCCTCTGACCCGCTGCAGCAGGCCCTCTCTGTTCCTGGCTCTCCTCCCTGTTCCCTGGCCTGGCACAGCAGGTCCCGTGCTGGTCATGGCCTAGCCTCCAACCCATCGGGGCTGCCCACAGCCCTCAGAGAACAGGTCCGAGGCCCCTGGCGGCCGGAGCAGGATGACAGGTGCGCGCTGTCGCTTCCTTCACAGCGTGGGCCGTCTTATAAGCCTTAGCAGCTCCGATGTCTCAGGTTCGAGAAGGGAGGAGCTGCGCTGAGGCCGTGGATGGCGGTGGAGACGAGACCCAGCCCTGGCAGAGGGGGACAGTGCCCGAGGCACGGCCAGTCGGTGGGTCCAGAGGGCCAGAGTGGAAAGAGGTGAGGCTGACGATAGGGGACGTGGGTCGACGAGGACAGCCCGCAGTCGAGCTGGCCACTTGGCAGCAAGGGACTGACGTATGTGTCCCTGGCAATGTCCCACTGAGGAAGGACCCCGGTCAGCTCATGGCGGAGACCAAGAAAGAGGACGTGGTCAGGGCGAGCCATGGCGGGGCAGGGCTATCCGTGTGGGGAGTCCAGATACCACGTTCGTGTCACCGTGTTGATGGGGTCCGATGCAGCCCAAGCCTCCTGGCAGTGTGAGAGCCATTGACCTCGTTTTGCAGGTGCGTGGGAACACACGCCTTTATGAGGACAGGCATCCACGTCTCATGTCCTTGGACTCTCTCTGCACCCACCCTTCTTCCTTCAGACCATTGTGTCAGGGTGGGGGTCTATCTTTTGTCTTCAGAGTCTTTTGTGGAACCCTGTGGTGTTTCCCTGAACGATGATAGATAGATAGATGACAGTTAGCTAGATAATTAGATAGATAGACAGTCGTAATAGATACGTGGATGATAGACAGAGATGATAGAGATACGATAGACAGGCATGATAGACAGACATGATAGATGGCTGATACATGCCAGACAGACAGGATAGACGGATGATTGATGGCTGATAGATGACAGACAGCCATGACAGACGGATGATTGATGGCTGATAGATGACAGACAGACATGACAGACGGATGATAGATGGCTGATAGATGACAGACAGACATGATAGACAGACATGATAGATGGCTGATACATGCCAGACAGACATGATAGACGGATGATTGATGGCTGATAGATGACAGACAGACATGACAGACGGATGGTTGATGGCTGATAGATGACAGACAGCCATGACAGACGGATGGTTGATGGCTGATAGATGACAGACAGACGTGATAGACGGATGATTGATGGCTGATAGATGACAGACAGACATGATAGACGGACATGATTGATGGATGTTAGAGACAATAGATAGTTAGACAGACGGACAGATATCTATACTTCGAAATGTGTCTTAGTCACGGTGACCCCAAGACTCCGTAAGTGTCCACCCGCACAGTTCTTTACAGCCGTGCCCAGCTGCTCAGAATAACCAAGACAGCGGAAGGTTTGACAAATCACCAACATCAGACGTAAAGTCGGGCTGATGAGAGTCGTGTAGAAGAGATGCTGGGTCTTTCTTCTTCTTTCCCACAGACCAGCGTTCTCATGGACACGTGTGAGGTGTGCGATTACGGGGCAGGGTCCTGCTTTCGTGGTAGTCTGCCTCACCTTTTCTGGGGACAAAGGCTTCACACAGAGCATGCCCTCCCACTCTTCGAAGCCCTTCTGAGACTGCTTCCGCCAGCCATCACAGTGACCTCTGACCAGACACGGTTTCTGAGGGCCCATGGGTCTGCCACCAGCCCCATTTGGTCCCCTCACAATGCACCGGAAACCCCGACTGACACAGAACTGCCCCCACTCATTAGAGTCCTTCCTTGGGCAGTTTCTGAGGGCTGCTCCCAGAAGCCTTTGCAAGCCTGGGGCTAGGGCTCCTCTCTTATCCTTTCACCACAAAGTACTCCTTGCCTTCAGACTTGGAAACGTCTGGGCACGCTCAATAGAGAATTCCCTTCTGACAAGAAGTGGTTTTGTAGGAAACGCTCTTGCCTCGCACGCGTCTCCAACATATGGTCGCCCACACTGGGACCCTGCAGATTGAGCTTATGCAGTCCATGGGAATTCAGTGCCAGGCAGCTTCTCTGGGAAAAGCCCTCTTCGCTGTCACACCCGTCAGGCAAGTCTGCCTTTCTGTCGGAAGTGTCCGACTTGCGCGTTCAGTTGAATATGCATGCCGCCACGCGCTTGGAGGAACCCTTTGGAACTACGAGGAGGTGTGTGGCGGGTATGTCTCCGAATGCAGACATTATCCGAACCCCGATGTCGAGATCGAATGCTCTAGAGGTAATGTGCGCTCTCTGCTTTCTGATCAGTTGTAGCACTGGAGAGAAAGGCTGCTTCTGCCCACCACCTAGGCTGTAATGATCCTATCTCGTTCGGAGCTAAAATGTTCTGTGATCAAGCAGGTGCTGTGATGGACAGCACGTGATCAGCCTTGTGAGTCCTCCACTCTCGTGTCGGTCTTGGGTAGAATAAATAAATTGCAATCGCCAAACCTCGGAAATAATTCCGTTGACTTCATTTGAGACTATGCTCTACTCGTATCCTTCACAGGGAGAAAAAAAATTATACGGAGAGACATTCCGTGGTCTAGAACTAGCTTTTGAATCTCAAAGGAGGTAGAAAACATAAAACTTTTCGTTACATTCAGTACGGTCACTTTCATGACAAAATTTCAGAATTTGCTTGGGTAGACTTCTCATATAGTTTGTCCTTTGAAATATGTTTATCCAGGCAATCAGGTAAATGTTTTGTTTGCTTTAGTCAGTTTCTCCTGAATATTTTTAACAATCGAAAATGCTCTAGACAATCTGAAAATGATGCATTTTTAACCGGATGTACTCACTGGATTGCCTTTCTGCAGCTATTGACATGTTGCAGCCTTGAGCATAAGGATAAGTGGCAAAGGTGCCCCCTGGTGGAGCAGCGGTTGGGTCCGTTGCTTCTGAAGGAGCACAGGCCACATACCCTGGGTCCGAGTCCCGAGTCCGGGAGGAAACAACCAGTGTGGACAAGTAAATAAAAGAATAAAATAAAGGTGTTTCTGCCCCGCTCTCTCTTCCTGCCTGCCTGCCTGCCTGCCTGCCTACTCGCCTTCACTTCTGCCTGTACCTTTCTTTAAAAAGAAAGACAGACTAGCTGGCAGAGAATTAATACAGCATGTGCAGAGACAGGAATCTCTTCACTGTGATGTGAAAGTTATAATAATAGTTGGGCATACTCCATGTTAAAGCATCCCTATTGCTCTAGCCTACAATTACGTCTGAATTTACAATACGTGAACCTGGGCAAAATATCGATGTTTTTGAAACAAGCTTTGCTCCCATTAGAAATACGATTCGTCCAAGTGAAGAAAAAAGATTTTGTTGATTGGACTGATCAATGTAAGAGTTTTCCCCAAAACTGTCATTGGCGTTGTCTGTTTGTATCTCACCCGATTTGAAGGTCCTCTTTCCTGTGTGCACTTCGCTTGTGAATGGAGGTCCTCGTGCACTTGATTTACTAGCCTGGGCATTTCAGGATGAATGATGGGTACCTGTGTACTTTACATTACAGTAATAGCAGGAATAGCGCCGTGGCGATGCAGTTGGCATGAACAAGCAGTCAGGTCGGAAGGCTATGAGTGCGTCCACATGAAATTGAATGCTGACTCTCCAGGCAGCCCTAGGAAAGTGCCTGTGCAGCCCGAGTAACACGGAGGTCTCACTTCGAGACCCCCAGCTTGGAATACAGTGACAGCGAAGGAAGCAGAAGCAAGTGAAGCTGAAAGGGCATTTGCAGGCAGAAAGAGTGGACGATTTCTTAGACTGAATGGGATTCGCGGGCATTGAGGGAGGTGGTCGCAGTAATCGTATTTGCCTTTCACGTTCGCCTAGCAAAGGCTTGTCGTTCGTTTAGCAGTGCTGGCTCCACGCAGGTGGTCCGTAGGCGGGGAAGGAATCAGGTTCTCTGGACGTGGAGGCCTGTGTGTCTCGGGCTTTACCCTGGATGAAGTTCCTCCGCTGGGCCCCATCCCTCTTTTTGCTGTGGGAGGAGTTGTCTGCCCTTCTCAGTAGCTTCCTGCACCCTTGCACCTTGACTGTCTGCTTCGTAGTTGTTGGACCCCCAAGGGCAGGCCCTCTGCTGGCCTCTGCTGGGTTCTCTGCGCTCCCTGGCACGGCCCAGTGCCGGAGCCACGAGACGCAGTCAACCCAGAGCTGTGTCCGGAGCTCGCCTTTGCGAGTCTCTCTCCGTCCCCTGCAGTCTGTGGAAACAGCATGTGCTTGTGCAGTGTCCGCACTCTTCCCTTCTCTGCCAAGTCAAACACGGCTGTAGGTATGTTAGCAGGCAACTTGGCTGTCGCGTTCCAGGCCGGGTCACATCACCAAGGTCCCTGTCCTGCAGATCCTTGCAGCTGCTGTCGCTGTAGCGGGTGGAGCCCAGGAGGTCTCGATTGGAGCTGGACCTGGACTACAACTCCCAGGATCCGGCGCGGGGGGAGGCGGGCTCCGGTGCTGTACCTTGCACCCTAGGTAGTCACTGGCGGTCAACTGCCCCTTCTGAGGAGTGTAGGACTTGGGCGGCTGAGACCTGGGAAGCCAGGCCTAGGGATGGGGAGGAGCTTGGAAGGAAGCGTGGAGGTGACCACGGGCAGGTGCGGCGCACACGTGCAGCCTGGCCGGTGGCTGGGAGTGACTACGGCGGCCCATGGCACCGAGTTGCTATGGCGACGGCCGTGCCTAGGTGCGTTTGACAGCTGGACGAGGTCTTTAGGGAGGACGTTGGCGAGGCTGAGCGCCGGAGGTAAGCTGGAGCGGTGAGTGGCTGCCTCGTCTGCGGCCACGGCCGCCGACGGACCTCCCGTCGGGGTCGCCCTTGGGTCCCGCCGCTCGCCGCGGTCACAAGTACCAGGGGCAGAGCCCCAGGGGATGAGGGCTCGGTGTGGAGCCCATGCTTCGTATGACAGGGATGGGTGACCCTAGAGGGACCGACTGAGAAGGGGGAGTGTAGGTGAGCTCCCAGGCTGTGGAGGAAGATGAGGGTTTCTGCCCTTCCCCAGACCCAGAGAGGAGGACACCGATGACTCGGGAGTGCGGCAGGTGGAGGCCGGCCGGGCGGAATGGTTGAGGCGGAGAAGCAGCCGCAGCCTCGTGGTGCTGGACTAGGCGGCTCCCCCGGGCCAGCGGCCATTCCAGACGTGATGCCAACTCCGAGTGCGTTTTCCGTCTTCTCGTGCCCGCACCTGGAAATCAAAAGAAACAGGTGGAAGTAGCTTTGACCATGTGTTTTATTTAACCCAAGTATCCCCCGAAGAGTTATGTCACCACGTGATCAGCCTCAGAAGTCGTTAATGAGATATTTTACGTGTTTCTACATTCGCTTCTAACTCCGCTATGCGTTTGAGCCGCGCAGGACAACTCAACTCAACTCACACTCACCCGTCAGGTGCCCGTACCAGCTCTGGGGGTCCTCTTAGGCAGGACAGCCCCCAGGTGTTTTCTTGGCCGCTCCCTGGAGGGGACAGGTGGGTAGGTAATGGGGAGTGACTCGGATGTGACCTGCCTTGCAAGGGCGTCTGACACGCAGACTCGCAGTCACTCCTTTCATTTAGCTTCCGTTTAGCAAGCGCTGCCCTGCCTCGTAGCTCATTTGGAAGTGCCCTGCTTATGAGGCAGGGAGGACGGGGTACTGCCAGCTCACACGTGGGGAGTGTCGAATAAATCCTGATGTTTTCTTTGCTGAGGACGATGCTGGCTGCAGGGCTGGGCCAGAGCCTCTCGTGATGTCTGCCCACTCTCCAGCGCTGCCTTCGCAGGACTCTGTTCTTTCTGCAAAACGGTGACCCCGAAAAAAAGGGCAAGTTTGTTGGTTCCTAATGGTCTGTTCAGAGGTGAGTGGAACTTGTTTCCTCGGCTCCTAGGGAGGAACGAAATCGCTCTGTTGCCCTGGAGTGTGGAGCTTGTCTGCGGGAGCTGGGACTGCAGACTCCTCACCCCCACAGATCGCCTGGACCTGGACAGAGCATGGGACCCACAGAGCGCCTGCCTGTATCTTCCCCTCTCGTTCACGTGTCGCCGTTCACTCTGCCCAGAGAGCTCTCCTCAGTCAAGCGTGGGACCCCCGTCCTGATCGTCAAGCGTCTGTCGGGGCGGGCGAGCAGGACGAAATCTGAGCACGAAATGGTGAAATGATAAGAAACCACAGGGCGAACTGCCCTTCTCAGAGTCCAGACACGAAGCGCCGTGGGGAGCAAGGGGAGGGACATTTTCAGCTGCGTAGAGGTCAGGGGACCTCTGACCACGGCTCGGGAACAGAAGTGCACAGTTTTTCAAGGACGAGTGAGGAGAAAGCTGATCCACGTGTTGGGACAGCTCTACGTAGAGGAATAAACCCAGGTGGTGTCCCCATTCCGTGTGAAGGGCGCTGTTGTGGTAACAGGCACCTGACAGCAAGGTTACCGTCTCAACCGTTTCAACACACGGCTCGGTGGCATTCGCATTGTCATGCTGCCCTTCTCGGCACATGTCGCTCGTCTTCCCGAATGGAAACTGGCCTGCGCGGCGCTAATTCTTCACCCTCTCCCCACAGCCCCCGGGAACGAGCGCGCCACTCTGTCGCTCCGCCTTTCACGCGCTAAGCGGTGCCACCTACGGTACTTGTCCTCGTGGGTTTGGCTTTTTTCACTGGGCATCGTGTCCCCACATTTCGGGCCCACGCTCTTGTGCAGAGAGCTTCACGGGGGCTCGTGCGGAGGCCTTGGCAAGCCGGAAAGTCCAGGACGTGTGGGAAGTGCGGCGCTGCTCTGTCACCGCGGGCGTGTGAGGGCAATGCGGTCGGGAGTTTGGAAGCAGGAGGGGAGACCCAAAGGAACTCGGGTCCTAGTTGTCACTGGGAAGGTTGGCACGATTGCAGACCTTGTATTAGTTCAGAAGGGCAGGGCACTCACGCACCTCAGGAAACCCTCCACGAGTCCCTGGTCTTCCAGATGGGACGCTTTCCCGGTGAAATTCACTGCGCTTGGACAATGTGTCCAGGGAAAAGGAGCACCTGCGTTTTCCTGGAGCGTCTCCGGCGGCCCAGTAGGGGGCGCAGCTTGCTCAGTCCTGTGCGGGGACCCAGCAGGAATGGGCTTTGGTGTCAGGTGCTTTCTCTGGATGCAGGAAAATCACCAGAAGAGAACTGAGTCTTTTGCAGCTGTTTTGCCCACAAGGAAGACGGTGTTTCGTCTCTGTAATTTAGGCCCGTTGTCAAATGCAGATGTTTCTATCCGTTTTCAAAGCAGCAAACGTAAAAAAGTTCACATTGCGCGTCGGCGTACATCTGCAAATCTCATCCTATCAGTGCGACTTTTTAAGACAAGGTAAGCGGGCACTGAGGCGGAGATGAGTGGACGCCAGGTGCTGTTTATCTCCGTGGCTTGTGTCGAAGCACGAGTGGGCGCCAGCTTTTGGAGCCTCGGAGGTGTGAAGAGGACTACTGCTTCCCAGAGCGCAGGCAGGCCCGTCTGGTAAGCGTGATTTACACGCCGGAGGCGCAGGGGCTGAGGGAGAAGCGGCTTATGGGATCGGCTGTGCTGTGCACGTGAGAAGGCTGCTGGTGTCGACCCGGCAGCCCGAGCCCCAGTCTCTCCTCTCGGGCCCCGGCGTGCTGGGTTTTCCTTACTGGCTTTCGGGCGTGCAAGACGGGGAGCTGGTCTGTTTGCCTGGGGACGCTGGGCTGCGCGACTCTTCCCTCTGGGAACGCCGAGCTGCGTGGTGTGTCCTGCCCGGCCTGCGGCGGCGTCTGCCCGGCCAGCGGCCCGGCCGTCTGAGCCCGGCTGCCACGCGGGCAGCCGTGCACGTATTTCCATCCGCTTCCCAGAACTGCTTTGCAGTCTAATGATTACTTTGGGGTCTGTCAAAAGCTTTCTATGTTGTTTTCAAAGGGTACTTTTATTGCTTTGTCTTTGAAAAAGTGCTTTTCTAACTCTGACAAATGGTTGCCTTCTGAGCCTTTTAATCCTGACTCTCCCCTTTGTTGAACGGGTTTGCGCAAACACGCGTGGCTGTGGGGTCGGGGACAGCTAGGGATCTGTCCAGTCCACTCCTCTTTCACACCCAGTGCAAAGAAGTGGCTCTGACCCTACTCTAACAGCCTTAAGAAAAACGACCAGAAGCCATCTCAGAAGTCCTCACGATGCCACCGTCCAACGCGGTCAGCGGCCACTCGTGGATGCGCCCTATCGGCTGCTCTCCAGTAGACACGGGCAACGGTTAGCTCTGCCGCTTACAAGCCGGGCACTAGGCAGGGCCTGCAACTGCCCCGGGAGGTGGGCAACGAGAGGCGCGTGCCCACGGGTTGCGGGGAGGTCCAGGCCTGCCCTAGGAACTAGGAACCTCTGAGCACGGTGCCCAGCACGTGCAAGCGCTCGGCCAGTACGGTACCCTTCCCGCGTCCCTCGCCGGCGGGCAACTTGGCTGTTTCCGACGGAGGAACCGGCTCCTGGGGACTTCCCGACCGGCCCACCCCAAGACTGCGGCCCTGGTGCCTGCAGCAGAACCGGCCGGTTCCCAGGCACCGGCCACGCAAGTGGCCGTTTCTGGCCCCGAGCTTGGTCACGTCGTCTCTCATGCACCCATTTGCCTGGTCCCCGGCTCCCGGTTCCGAGGTGCAGTCGGGATCACTGAGCGATGGTCCGGAGTCACCGTTCTGAAAGCGGACTCTTACCTGAAAGCCTGGTGGCCGCTGGCCGCATTCCGGCCTGCTGTCCTTCAAGCTCGTCGTAGGTGTGTGATGCCACACTGACCGCTTGTAGCACACGCGTAGCTCTGCTCCTCGACAAGGCGGATTTCAAGTGCGCGCGTTGCTTGTAGTCCCCGCACCCTTGCAATCTGCTTCTGTCATCGTGCTTCCTTTGTTATCGAGGCACGTCGTTACGAGGGTCTCCAGGCTGAAAGCCCGGAGGCTACAGCGGGGGTGTTTTTCGGGTCAGATAGCCATTGTCTTTGACCCTGACTGTGATCGAAAGCAAGCACAAGAGCTGTGGACACGTGAAAGAACACTGCGTATTCAGGGAACAAGGGAGGGCAGTTCTCCTGGAGCCTGGGGCCTATGTGGGGAGGGGTCGGAGGAGATCTCGGCCGGGCCGGCAGCTCCGGTGCAGGCTGGGAAAGGTCTAGAACAGCAGTGCATGGAGAGCGGTTTTTCCCAGAAGGAGCGCTTGCCGAGGGTTTCAAGCAGAAGCCTGCTGTGCCAGGGCTGACGCTTCAGAAGGGCCTCCCTGATAGCGACAGCGGAACACGAGAGCGAGGCCTTGCCTGAGGCAGAAGGCCAGATGGCAGATGCCGCAGTGCTCCCGCAAAGGCCACAGCAGCGTCTGCAGAGCTGGGGGGTCGAGGGGGCTCGAACCCGGCTGTAAGGGCTCCGGTGCCAGGGTCCGTCCTCTGAGGATCGCCCCACTCCCAGCGCAGCCCCACCCGACCTCTTGCTCTCCGTGAGGCCGCGTGGTGTTGAGGGCACACCTAATCCCTCTCCTCTGCACTCGGGACTTTTGTTCTCAGCATGCTTCTACCATTCACCCGACAGACGAGTGTCCAGGAGAAGGAGGCAGGGCTGGAGGCGACTGAAGTCGGGGCCACTCAACGTACACCAAGGGGCAAACGCAGTCCGCTCCGTGCCTCCGAGAGAGCCTCCCCCGGGGCCAGCGTGGCGGGCTCACTGGGATCTGCTCTAGCTTTTTGCTGCCTAATGGAGTGACTTTGCTCTCAAGAGCAGAGACGTGGCCACGCCGCTGTGTCGCTTCCATGGAGTGAATCACTCTGCCGGGCGCACGCTAGGTGTCCCAGGTATCGAGCTTGCCCCCTGGGGCAGAGGAGACCCGGAACATTGTAGGAACACCTACTGCCAATCTTTCCACCTCCTCTCCACCGGCCGCAGGCCTCCCTGAGGAGGCTCCGGGTGAGCAGGAGCGGGTGGGGTCCTTCCGCCGTCCGGGACGATCCCAGACGTGTCCTCAGACTTCTGCCAGGAGGGCGGGGGGAGGCGGGTCCCACGCAGAGGACTGTCTGTCAGTCAGGGCGCTCTGCTGGCCAAGTGCGGGGCCCCGATCCTCTGGGTGCCGACAGCCTTCCTTCCGGGGACCTCGGGCCCGACGCTGGAGAGCCCACTGCAGCTGCTTGCTTGAGAGCCACACACCGATCGCGCCAGTCTGTCTCTCCTGCAGCAAGCCGGCTGCTCAGCCGCTGTTGATCTACTTGCTTTCACTGTGTTAGAGGCTCTGATCTCTGTTCGCTCGTCTTCTGGGCCAGAGACTGTTCTCTAATTCCCCCGGGAGGTGACCCGAGATGACTCCCAGGCTGTCTGCGCGGCCACGCCACCCCCTTCAGCACGGAGCTCCCCACGCCACCCCCAGCCCTTCCTTGCCCAGCCCTGCTTGGAAATCGCACTGGGCCTCGTGGGGAGATTCTTGGCGCCACTCTCTGGGGTCTCCTGCAGAATCCTCTGCCCCGGGAAAGGCAAGTGATGAGAATGGGAGTCGGGGACACCACCGTGTCCCCAGCACAAATAGCTAAGTGCCCTTTCTTTTCCAGAACCCAGGGATCCCGTTTTCCAAAGCTGCCATGCTCCCCCAATGAGAGGCAGCAGAAGAGCTGTGGACGTGGAAAAGAGAAGACCCGTGAGGCCCCTGTCCAAGTGAGTGAGTGGAAGCCAGGCAAGCTGCTGTCAGTCTGCCAGCGGAGGGTGGTGTGGCTCCGGATTTCTGGTCGGAAAAGTTCTTTTCTACTTATTTTGCGTCCCCGTCGGAGGCATTCACACCCGATCAATTCGTGAAAGAAATGGAGGCCCTGGGCTGAACTGGGACTTGTATTTCCAGTTCTAAGGAGAAGCGCGGACATTTGAAGACTTCTAAATGTTGTGTGGGTTTCCCGTTGGCCTCTGCTGCCTGCTACGGCGGCAGTCCCTTCCTGAGCGGACTGGTCCCAGTCGCATTCTTGTGCACGGGACGCTTGCAGTCCGGTCAGAAGATGAGCCCGATTCGTAAATGGCAGCTTGACCCAAAGAAACGGGTGGGAGGAAGGCGACAAAGGAACCTCTCTGCTGTGGGTTTTTAAAGATACCATTTTCGTTCATTCAGCAAATAGATTTTTTTATCCAATTAATTTTGCTTCATGACAAAGATAACACATGTTCACTCTTGAGACTGAAAAAAATGGAGATGTAAAGAAAACGCAAATGCCTGAAATCCTACTTCCAGGAGACTACCCCCGTCAGCCTGTGCGTGTGAGTCCTCCGGACATGTGTCTGCCCGGGGACGTGTGGACACGGGGACACGTGGACACGGGGACACGGGGACACCAACGCACGAGCTGGGATCGCCTGATTGGCCTTTAGCATGTGTTGTGGACGCCTTTTCAGGTCGGTGAATTTCTAGGTGTCGACAAACACTCATGCCCTAGGTGGGTGCACAGCACCCCACTTTCCCACATATGTTCTCCTTAGCCCGATCCACTCTCGAGAGTGGTTTCAGTGGTTTCCAGGTTTCCGGCATTCCAAGCAACACCCGCACGCAAACAGCCTGAAACTACGTCGCCGCAGACTCGCCGGGCTAGGTGGCACGGATGTTGCCAGGCGTGTGACTGACGGGCGGGAGTGAGTTGCAAGAAGTCCGACGCATGTTACTTCCTTCAAACTCAGCGCTCCGGGATCGTGCTGAGCTACAGGCAAAATAAAGTTAAGTTGGTTTAAAAACATTCACCGACAAGTTTTTTTTTTGTAATTCTCCAGGCCTTCCTCATCCCTTCCTCATCTCTACTTGTTCCCTCCGGTTCAGAGCGCGGGCACTTAGCAGTCACTCTGTGCATTTCGGGTCATTCCGCATCACCACACAACAACAAACCTTGTATAGCCGTTATAGTGTGCCAGCCCGGCAGTTTTGTGTCCTTTACTTTTCGTTCTCTTCCCTTCCTTCTGTCCATCTTTGCTTTTCTCTTTATGTCCTTCCTTCATTCTTTCCTTCTCCTTCCTTCTTTCCTTCCCTCTGTCCTTCCTTCCATCTTTCCTTCCTTTGTTCCGTCTTTCTTTCCTTTGTCCCTTCCTTCCTCCCATCTTTCCTTCCTTCCTTCTTTCCTTCTCCTTCCTTCCATCTTTCCTTCCTCCCTCCCTCCCTCCCTCCTTTCCTTCCTTTCACCCTTCCTCCCTCCCTTCCATCTTCCCTTCCTTCCTTTCTCCCTTCCTTCCCTCTGTCTTTCCTTCCTTCCTTCCTTCCATCTTTCCTTCTCCTTCCTTCCTTGTTTGCTTCCTTCCTTCGTTCCCTTCTTTCTCTCTCACTCTCTTCCTTTCTTTCTTCTTCCTTTTTTAAAGGAAAGACAGAGGCAGGAATGATGGTGAGGAGAGGCAGGCAAACAGCAAGAGAGTGGAGGAAGATACATTTTTTATTTCATTTTAATTTGGTCCTTCACATTGATTGCTCCTCCAGCTCCAGGACGTGAAGCCAGGTCCTTCGGATGTGTGCGGACTACGCTCTTGGTGGAAGGCGGGAGCCAAACCGCCACTCCGTGAGGGCGCACCGGTACTTTTCAAATATAACTCAGTTCATCTCCAAGAGCCTCACGCAACAGATCCCTTCCTCTTTATTTTATTGAGGAAGAAACGGAGGCCCCAAGAGGGTGAGGCCTTTGTCCGAGTTCACAGTGCCAGTACATGTTGAGCCAGGAGTCAGACCTGCCCAATTTGGCTTCAAGGCTGAGTGAGCCGGTGCCTTCCCTCCACGGTCTCCACAGGTGATAGACTCAGGAACCCCACTCTAGCGGCCCAGCGTCTGTGAGCGTCCCCTCCTCCGCCATCTCAGCGGAGGAATGAAGCTGTGCTGGGTAATTTGCACCTGGCAGGACAGACTCCTTGAGCCTGAACGAGGCTGCAGCACTGACCCCCAGCCCCTGCCTCCACACTGCTTGCCCCGCCAGCTGTCGCAGGCTGAGTTTGCCCACCATCTGAGCCCGGGTCTCTGCTTCCCTTCAGGACAGTGGTGCATTGGGCACGGAGCTGGCTTCTTCCTGCAGCTCCGCGCCAGGGCGTTGGGGGCCTGGGGGCTCCCCCCCCGCCTCTTTTGGAAGCAGTGTATTTTGGGGGGGGGATTTGCTTTCATCATAAAAGTGTCACTGGTTGCAGAGGCAACATATAAAAGTCAGAAAAGGATCGCCCATTAGTGAAAAGAGCTGTTAGTGCTTTGATGCGTTTCCTCCACCATTTTTCCACACACACACACACCCATCAGACTACATTACTGCTGACTTGGCAACTATCACAGATCCACCGACGTAGTTGGATGTCATTTCGTTTCCTTTTAAATCGTACGACATTTTTTTTTAAATCGGGGTCTTTAATGGCCGTGCGTTGTTTCGCTATAGACATATATAATTTATCTCACCGTTTCCCTGCTTTCAGATATTTCACTTCCCCGCATTTCACAATTAGTCACACTGCTGTGGATATTCTTGCAGTTAAATCTTTGCACGCTGGTGACTTTTCTCTCTAAAATAACTTGCAGAGCAGGAATTTTCGTGGCGCTTGGTCCATGTCGTGAAATTCCTGCTGGAGAGCTTTCCAGTTCACACTCTTATGGCTGTGCGTGGAGTGGAGATCTCACCAGGCCCCGCCGATTTCTGCCGTCGGTATGGAAACAACCCCTGACAATTTGAAAGGTGGGAGATGGTTTCGTTTTTGTTTTTAAAAAGTTGAACGTCTGTCAAGTGTTTATTGTCCATTTCTTATGCCCCACACCCCCTTTTGATGAAAAGGGTCTTGGAGGACCATAAACCCTTCACTCGGACATCTAGACTCTTCTACTCCTATTCCTCTTTGAAGCAAGTCCTGTAGTGTACTCTGGAACGTCGCACTTCACTCTCAGTTGTACTCCCAACTCCCAGTCCTGCCTCTCTCGCTTCATTGACTGCATCTCTTCTAAAGGTACGTCTGCTCGGCCTCCTGTCAGAACCCAGACTTCACGTTCACACCTCTTTCTTCTTCTGAGTAGTTGAGGCGTGTCTCCTCAATGTGAGAAACTCCTCAAATGTGTACTCAGCATCTGCCCCTGCCCCTGCGGGCGGTCGCCATCGACCAGCTCCCCCTCTGGACTGGTCCTCTTGCGCCTCCCGACCGTGTCAGACAGTGCCAGTGTGGCGTAGATGCTGGGTTGTGACATCATGCTATACTCCCGGTAGCTCTGCCTGCTTCTGGACCTCTTCCAGATGCTCCTCGGGCCCTTGGCCTTCACTGGCTCTGTCTTCACAGCCGCTGCTCATTCCGTTGACTTTGGAAGATGCCTAAGCCTTTTAGTGATTGCCCCGTGAGAATCGAATGCTGTCGCCGTGGGACAACTTACGCAGTACATACTGGCAACGGTGACTCTCAAAGTTCTCTGTACGTCGGGAGGAGTTTCTGCCTCTGCCACTTTTATGCTTTCTTGAGAAAAGACGGTGTAATACTGGGACCCTCCTGAAGACCAATTAGAACTTCATGACACAATGCCCATTGTAGGTTATCTTCATGACAAGTTCATATCTAATTTTTTGAAAAAACTTCTGTTTATGGGTCACGTACTGTCAAGAGTTTCACTTTTCTACAAGACAGCACTGTAGACTGTACGAGTGCAGTCATCGCGGCTTCAAAATTAACAAGAAACTGACAGAAAGACTCCACGTGCGGGACACACGTGCTCACATGTGAACAACGGAAGTGAACGGCAGTTATCACCGTGGAAGCATGACTACAAGATGGCAGCAGAGCTTTTCATATTGTGGAGGAGAAATATGTCTAGATCCTCATGACACTCTGAAATCTATATCAAAAGAATTAAAGGGCACATGTGAGGAAATATTGGAATAAGATGCCAGTGAGTACTTAGCTCCTTTCTGGATAAGGAAGAGTATTCTGAGTTGAAAAGTAATGAGCCATATTGCAGAAGAAAATTCTTGATAAATTCAGTAATGTAAGCAAAATTAAGAAAATTGCATCAAGCATCAGAAGCACAACTAAAACGCAAGTAGCAGTTGGAGTTAATTATCTGCAACAAATACAATGGATACTAGATTGACAGATGGATCAGTCTCAAAATCTGAGGATAGAAATACTAAGTCTTTAGCAGCTAAGTGGGTAATTGAAAGGTACAGGCAATCCTCCAAAGAAAAACAATACAAAAACCCAGTAAGTGTTCAGTCCTTCTCTAATTAGTCACCGAGGAAATGCACGTAAAGAGAGGATAACTCTTGTCACTTGCAAAAGAAAAATGCTAACTTGAAGGAAAATAAATGGGCACCTGCATTTGGTGGCATTAAGAAAGCAAAATGGTATTTCTTACCAAAAGCCTTGCCGCAGAAGATTTATCAACAGTCTTAAATATTTTCTTCATTTACAGGCCAACGCGATATTGCTAAGAGATGATTCAACTGCGCTGAATGTGATAGAGATTATTAATCACGCCAGAATAAGCAGCTTGAGAATAGGAGCACATCGTTAATACGCTAAGGAAAAAAACGAAGGCATGAAATTTTGCACATACGTAGCGCTCTTACCGTGAACAGACAGCTACACGTAACGTGAATCCTTAACACGTGCGACGGCATGCCAGCCAGGGTCGGGTAATTGCGCCTGTGCCTCCCCCCGTCCTCAGGGGCCGTGGGGACCCCTGCTAGGTCCCCCTTTCCAGATGAGGACCCGGCAGTGGAAGGTCGGGACTCTCCCAAAGTCCCACTGCGCCTAAGAGGACGCTGGGGCTGCAGGCCAGACCCTGAGACACAGTCGGGGGACACGCAGAGCTGCTGGGCACCAGTGGCCGTCCTGGATATGCAGCTGAAGGACGCCAGACATTGGCCAAGGTGACAGATGGCACGGAAACAGATGCCAGAGGACCCACCGCCCGGGCTGCTTCTGCACTCAGGACAGACGCTCCCGGCTGGGCTGACCGGGCCTCGCATCCGCGGTGACGGCCTACGCAGGGACACGACGGCAGGGCTCTGTCTTGTCCCCATTCTGCAGTCTTGAAGGTCTGCGGGAGGCCAGAGCGGCTGGGCCTGGCCTTCCACGCCCTGCAGTTCTCCGGGGAAGCTGTCCTGGCGTGGCGTCCCCCGAGTTGCCGCCCCTGTCCTGTGCATCTCCGGGGCAGCCCCGGCCAGGTGTGATGACCAGCTAGGTGGCCGCGTGGAAGGCGCTGCCATTGGAGAAGGCGCAGAGAGCATGCGCAGAAACCTGCTGTGGCCCTCGGTTCGTGTGCCTCAAGCATGGGCGGCAGTTGGGAGAGACGGGGACCCCTGACACTGCCAACCGTGATTCCATGGCTCAGTGCTTGGTGACACCTCTCATGCCTGTCGTGACCTTTGCCCGGCCCTGTCTGTCACTAGCACAGATCGCAAGGCTCATTCCCAGGGGAGCTCGGTACCCTACCGAGATGGTCTTGCAGGGAAGCCTGGAGGCCCCGGAAGAACCTTCTGTTCGTGTCAGGGGTGGGGTGCAGCACCAAGTCCCCGTTTGCAAGACAAAGTTCCACTAAAGATCACTTTGGATGAATTGACAATCACCCCGCCGACCCTAATCCATCACCCTACAGCAATCGGTTTGTCTTCAGCTCTTCCTGCCTGTTGATTTATTCGGGTCTGTATACACTGTCTTAGAAAGAGAATCAGACGAAACCCGCATGCCCTGGGAGCCGTGCTGCTGAAGGGTGCAGCTCACGGGTTCTTAGTGCGTGCCCCAGCGAATCCGAGGCTCGCCCAACTTCGATGCCGGCTGACAGAAGGCAGGGCTGCCTCCAGGACCAGCGAGGGTCTGAGCAAGGACAGCAAGCAAACTCCAGAAGCCGTGCAGCAGGGTGTGACTCTTGCCATTGTCCTCACAGGCAGTGAGGACCAGTGGGGACAGGAATACCGTGTGTAGGACTGCAAGGAGGCCAGGCTTCGCGTTGACATTTTGCTACATGTAAATCCAGGATGCTTGAATTCTTCTGCGTGTAACACGATATTGTGACGTCTGAGGCCAAAACCATTCAGGTCACAGAAGAAGTCTCTGTAAGAATTGAAGGTCACCTGGGATCTGTGAGAACTTAGACAATTAGCGTGTCCCAGCTTTGACTATGCAGTCCCTTCACCATGGGGCACAGGGCGTGTCCCGTTCCTGCCAGGACCTCAGTTTTCCCATCATCTGGACAATGGGGGGCGCCAACGAATTAGCCCGACCCACTCAGAAGGCCTGACCTCCGTTAGCCGAAGACTTTTCTGCACGTGGCTCTGTGCCTCCTCTTCCCTGTGCGTCTTCCTCCCCGCACCGCTCTTAGGACTTCAAACGGTCCCCTGGAGTGAGTGGAGTGGGAAGAGCAAGAAAAGGAGATGCAGGTGACTTGATCGGAGTTTTGCTGAGAAGGACACAAAAACCGGAGCTATTGCTAGAAGCAAATGGAGACCAAAGAGGGCTTTCCGGGATGTAAGCTAAAGGGCATGCGGTCTGCTGAGAGATGAGATCGAAAGAAAGATGCTGCTGATGCAGAGAGACAGGACAAGGGCACGAGTGAGTGTCGCTAGCAGGTGGGAAAGGGTGGGACTTGGCCTTAACGAGGGCCAGAGGCAGGCCGTCCACTGTCCAGTGCAGTGCTGAGAGTGGGGACAGACACGGCAGTGGGTAGTGCTGCCGACAGCAGGAGGGTTGAGTCTTGGCTGATCGCACCAGCTCTCAGTGAAGGCCAGAGCATCGGATGGGCGGTGAGAAGCTGGGGGAGAGGAGGAGACGAGATTTCCAATTCTCTGTATACACACCCCGAGTCACTTTAGAGAGCGGCATCTAGGAGGATAATTCCATCACACGAGCCAGCCCGCGTCAGAGATGTCGCCCACCCACTTAGCTTTTCCAGTGAAGCTGAGAAGTAGACTTCTCCTGGTGTTTCAGAAGGCGCCGGAGTCTAGGACAAGCGAGGACACGGGAGGGAGATGGGGACAGAAAAGCTCCAGGCCGCCAGCGAGGGAGCCGCTCTGAGGCTGAGCCGCTGTCTGCCCGGGTGAACAGGGACATGAGGTTACGGGGTGTGGGGGGAGGAGGTGAACACGGACCGTGATGTGCGCACGCATGTGTGCGGAGGGTTTGGATCCGTCGGTGCACCCTCCTCGGGGCCGAAGGATTGTAGGACTTCAGGGCTAGAAGCCAGGAGGCGTCACCCGGACAGAGTGCTTAACACTGAGGATTAGGAGGCACTGAGCTATTGGCGATAAGGAGGTGAGGACAAGGGTGTGGCTTTGGGAGTGGGTGGCTGAGGTGGCCTCAAGCATAGGGAGCTGCACCGAGATGGTCAGGGCACTGAGGGTCAGGTGGGGGACGGGACCCCCGGTGGATAATGGAATTGCCGAAAGTACTAACAGAACCACAGATGGAGAGAAAGATGGGAAGCCGGGGGCAGTCGCCTGTAGAAATGAGATAGGGGAGTGACGGGGGCAGGTGCTGGAAGACGACGGTCACTGAGAGGGCCAGTGCACGGGAGGGTCTGATGATGTACGTGCAAGGAGGTGGGGGCTTTTCAGGATCCGCAAGGGTGATTGGGATACACCTGCCCATCAGGAGCGACTCGGCCAGCGAGCTCCTCTCTCAGACCCTGGTGAGAGCTGGCAGCACATTCGTGCAGGGCAGGCAGACCCTCAAGATCTGGGGATAACAAGACTCTCTTAAGGGACGCCCCCCCCCTCACCCCGCCAACGGTAAACACCGATTTGTGTCGCGGAAAGTCTGTCCTCCAAACAGTCGTGGACCGTGTTCTACGTGAGAACTCCACCGAGAGTGCCTACATGGATATTTGTCCTCAGCAGGCCATGTCGAAGAATGCTAGAAGGCTCAAGCCCACGGGACCCCGGGACCCCAGAGTAAATCAGCACTGTCCCAGGCACACTGTGATTTGCGCTGAGAAGGACTGCGTGTGTGATTACTTCGACATCAGTACTCCAGCATGATTGCTGCCATTCTCCCTATGCACAAGAGGGGGAGTGTCAGGCAAAATAAATAGAATTTCAGATTGCGTCCACAGCGAGAACGAAAACGATAATCCCAGAAATGTGCTCGTCCACTGATGACATATTTTATTAGCTAAATGAGTTTCTGCACATTATTCAAAAACGTGTTTTGGAAATAATTTCAGATTCACCGAACCGTTGCAAGCATAGTGCAGATTTCCTGCGTCTCTTCACTCAGCTCCCCGTCTGCTTGGGCACTCGGAGCGTTCCATTTCAGAATTCTAAGCAGGACATTGGAGAGGACAGATCTTTGAAACAGAGCGCATGGTGCCACCCAGGGCTTGCTCCTTCCAGGTTCTTCACTTGTTTCTACGCTGTGGCCTCCTCGTCCCCACCAGCTCGCTAGCAGTCAGCGTTCCATACCCGCGGCACTTTACTAGGTGCTCATGTTGTTCATGGCACCTAGCCAGGGACCCAGTTCCTCTCTTACTCACTCGGTCTTTATGAACTCTCAGAGCAACCAGCCTTTGTAAAGCTCTGCCCTCTGGTCTCCAGGAGCGCCGCTCGGAGTCTGCAGACTGGCCTTGGTGCGTGCTGTCCATCGTGAGGAGAAGCGGAAAGAAGCATTCGGAAATTCGGAAGCTTTTTATGGAAATCCCACGCCACTGTAACACGGTTGCACTATTTTAGAAAAAGCTTCCGGGGACTGGACGCCTAGTGCTTGAGGTCTAGAGGAGAGAGAGAAGCAGGAGGCCAGGTGCTTGCCCTGTGGCGGAGGGACTGCAGAGAAGGCTGGCCCGATGGGCGCTTGGCTGGCGATGGTAAACAGAAAGAAAGCATCCAAGGTGGCCACCGTAATTCCGCCCACCGCTGCTTCCGCATCAGGCTTCTGCGAGTTGGAATTCCTCTTCCGCCTTGAGAACTCACAACGTGAACGCATTCTCTCTTTAGTCTCCACATTTCCACACACATGCTCACAACATTAACCTGCGCCCATTCTCTTTCCTATTTCCGTGTACATTTAACAGACAAACGTAGACGTGTGCCCTTCAGTCCCGTGCACACGTGCCCTCATATGCAGGCTCTCACACACATACGCCACTCAGACACATTTTCTTGCACTCATCCTCACACCCTTATTTGCATATCTGCATCTGCACATACACACACTACATGTATCCTCCAGATACATACATGCCTTCGCATATGCGCGCGCACACGCATACTCTCTCACACGTGCTCACAAACACCTTTCTTTCACATGGATACCCAGTTCATTCTCTCACATACACATTCTCACATATATACACACCCAGACATGCACGCGCGCGCACACACACACACACACACACACACACACACACACACACACCCCTTGGCCATCCTTCCAGGCCCAATTCAAATGCCACTTCCTCTGCGAAGCTTCTGATCTGACCCATTGATGGCTCCTCTAGTAGGGTGCTCCCTGATCCCCGCTGAGGTTTATCAGAGCACGGAACTCGGCACCGTGCTGCAGTTATTTTGCTACATACCTTCTCCCTCTCTGGCACACACACACCCACACACATGGCAGAGCAGGGCTATTCATTTCTTGCTTTTGCTTTTTTCAGGCCAGGTATTCAAGAGGCAGGCAGCACAGGTTTGAGACTGAATGTGATGGACTATGGCACTGAAGTGAATGCTCATTGCGTATTTGTTGGGTGAAATGAACTTGGAAGTGATTACATCCATGGAGATGCACAGCTGTCAGTTGCAAAGCAAGCGCAGGGGAGGTGGGTTGGCGTCTTCACATTTTTGGAAGAGATTCCAGGGGTGGCGAAGGAAATAATATTTACTGTTGGGTTTTAGACACACCAAGAGTGAGATTCCTGTGGAATTTCCAGTAGTCTTAAAATTCAGGTCTAAAGTTTAGAGAGAAGCAAAAGCCACAAGCAAAGATGTGGAAGTCGTCAAAGTTCATAGTTGAAGCCAGAATGAGATCATTCAGGGAGAGTGTAGAGTGAGGCGAGCACGGGACAGAGAAAGGACGCTTGGGAAGTGTGACACGTAGGGGTCACGAGAAGTAGAGAACTGAAGAAGAAGGGTAAACAGCAGGTAGAGGGGAGAAGAAAGCCAGCTCCCCCTCACATCTGGAAGAGGAGGGTGAGTAATCATGTAGCAGGGAAAGAGAGGAATCGACCTGGAATCACTCAATGACTGCAGCAGGAAAGAGTAGACATTAACAGGTTTTTCACTGCGGTATCTGTAGGGAGACAAGAGGAAGGGGATCTATAAGAGGCAATGAGTATCAGGCCCCAGAGAACACTCGCCTCACATTGTTTTGCAAGTATGCAAGCTATATGTTTCAACTCTTAATCCCCATGAACCTAGATCCTAGTATCACTCCCTTTATGAAGGAAATGTGGCCCAGAGAGTGAAAACTACAAATGGATGCTAGAACGATAGCCCTGGTGATGTCGGATTCCCAGGCATCAGAGCCCAGATTCTTGACCACCACGTGTGTAGACCCTCAAGAGAAGAAAATGCCCTCCTGAACTAAAATGAATTTCCATTGTCTATGAACCATGGCAACTGTAGCCTACGTATGTTAGAAGTGATAAAGAACATAAAAATCACTAGTCTCATGAGAACAGATGTGCCTTACGGACTATGGGGATGCATCGGGGTAGGACAGGTTAGGTTACAGAACCGACAGCCTCCAATCCCAGGGGCTTATCATCACAAACACTCTGCGTTCCTATGCTTCATGTTCATCACAGATCAACAGGGGCCTTGGCTCCACAGACTCATTTATGGACCCAGGCTAATGGAGATGACACCATCTTGTAGCTTCATCTTCTGGAACACCTGACTTCCTCAGACTCAGAGAAGAAAGGACACCAGCTCTTAAATTTGGGTTATCAGCAATACACACCATCCCAGGTTCTATCCGGGGCCAGAATACGTCACATGTCTCTTCCTAATTGCATGGTGTTGAGGCAAGAGACAGAGGGTCTAGGAAATGTGGAGGAACAAATAGAATATTTGGCGAAAGCACTAGTGTATGTATCTCTGGGACATTATGCTAGAGATGCACGGATGACTTCTTTTGCACAGAACTTAAATGTCTTTGGGAGTTTGTTTTGTTGGGAATATTTATGATTGTCTTTGTTTTTTTGTCTTGTGGCGATTCGTGCATGTGTTTGGTTACTCATTTATTCGACGAGTGTTTATTGAACACTTACTGTGGGGCCCAAACCCCTGTCCTTATAGAGATTATATTCCAATGAGAGTGGACAATTGATGCAATAAACATGTGAGGCCTAGCAAGTGATGAAGAAAATGAAAGCCAGGAGTGGATATGTATGTTCCATGAAACAGGTTTTAAAAGTTATCAACAGATAAGCTCTTTGTCCTTTGCTAAGAGGTATCCATTCTAAAAATATAAAGCATGTTCCAAAGTTTCATCAGCAGTCATATAACCACTCATCTTCCCATGTACTCCTTTTTCAGACAGATGGCTATCAGCTAACATATGAGATGAAAATACTTTCTGTACCCCTGAGCTTTTAGTCTCCTACTTGACAACATGCAGGGTTCTTGACCTAAGGAGAGACTGGAGGGAAGAAAACCAGTCAAGAGGTATGTAGATAGCCTGTGACAATAGAGATAGCCATGCAGAAAGGACTAACACCCTGCATGGTCGTATGCCCTAGGACTCCCAAGCTGACTTTTGGAATCATCCTATGTTTCCATCATTTTAAGCCCTTAGGAATCCTCTTAGAGTCTCCATTATTTTCAGCCTTTCTCTACTGGCTTTTCCACAGCTTTCTTTTCCAGTTGTCCTCTGGCGTTTCCCAGACTTTCTCTTAATCCATACCAGGCTTCCGTAACAAAATGCCAGAGACTGGGTAGCTTGTAAGCAACACATTTAATTATCACAGCTCTAGAAGCTAGAAATCTAAGATCAGGTGCCAGTATGCTTGGGTTCTGGTGAAGACCTATACTGAGTTGCAGACTACTAATTTCTGACTGTGTTCTCACCTAGCTGTGCCGAGTGTGAGGCCTGCAACAAGATTTCATTCCTTAAACAACACTTGAGGACTCACACCAGAGAGAAGTCCTGTGAGTGTGATGAGTGTGGGAAGGGCTTCAGACACAGCACACACTTGACCCAGCACCACAGGATACACACTGCAGAGAGACCCTATAAACACAGCGAATGCAGGAAAGTCTTCGCTGATACCTCATCCTTTTCAAGACACTTCTTTGTGCACACTGGAGAGAAACTGCATAGTTATGACAAATGCGGAAAAGCCTTCAGTGGTCCCTCGGGGCTGAGGCAGCATCGAGTAACATACACAGGCGAGAAGCCCTATGAATGCATACCATGTGGCTTCCTTTCATAGAACTGCACACCTTATTGAACATCAGGGAATTCATACCGGAGAAAAACCCCATACATTTAAAGAATGTGGGAAAGCCTTCATCCAGAGGTCATGCCTTGCAAAGCGTCTGAGAACACACACTGGAGAGAAAGCTATAAATGTCAGGAATGTGAGAAAGTCTTCACCCAAAATGAATGCCTTATGTGTGATCAGAAAATGTATGCTAAAGAGAAGTCCTATTAAAATGATAATTCCTTTACTGAATCTTCAGCCCTTATTCAGCACCAGGGTATCCACATTGGAGAGAGCCTATGAAGGAATGTAAAGGCTCACTGGGGCCTTGGATGTCGGGTTTTATACAGATTAACCTAACATAGCTTATCACCCTGAGATGTGGTTATAGGAAATGTAGGAGTCCAGCTCTTCGCCTAGGATTGCTTTGGGTATTGCGTGAGTCAAAATTAAGAATCTTTCTCCCCTGTAAATTAGAGCGAATTGAGGGTTAAATTTTATTGAGGCTTTGAAATCAAATATTGTTTTAAATATAAATGCTGAGTATTTAAATTATTGTCTGAACCTTATATAAAGCACAGCTGGGATTTTTTCAGGGTATGATGTGTTTACATGCTATTATGTGTTTGTACTTCCGGGTCCCTAGAAAATTCCCATGGTGATTATAATTGAGGGTTGAAGATATCCTGTCACACATATAGGGTGATGCTGACAGTTGCTAGAGTTGCGCCACGTAAAAAGTGCAGTAAGAATATGGAGAGAGAGAGAGAGAGAGAGAGAGAGAGAGAGAGAGAGAGAGAGAGAGAGAGAGAGAGAGAGAGAGAGAGAGAGAGAGAGAGAGAGAGAGAGAGAGAGAGAGAGAGAGAGAGAGAGAGAGAGAGAGAGAGAGAGAGAGAGAGAGAGAGAGAGAGAGAGAGAGAGAGAGAGGATATTTGCAGGCTATTTGGGGTTATATAGCCGAGGGCTTCGATAAATTTTTAAGTTACGTACTGTTTACATATATATTTAGTATACAGAACCTTGGCCACCTCTTAAATTTTCCAGTCGGTCAATGTTAAGGTAGTTAATTAGGGCTTGGGAGTTATAATACATTTTGTTCCTTATTCAAGTAATAGTCAAATAAGTATAACAACTTTCTCTTGTATTCCATATTTATTCTTATACAGTTGAACACACAGAAGTCAAATTCCACATGTATTTTATGAAAATTTCCTTTTGAGTTAATTTCTGTGAAGTGCTCACCGAAGTTGAGCCCCTCTTTTACTTGATGTCCAAGGCAGTCAGTTTTCATATCTCGATGACAATCTAACACTTTGTAAACCGTGGTTCCGCTTTTCATGCTGAGTCTGTACTTCTCTTGTCCCCCTGCTGGATTTCAATTACCAGAATCCAAGAGGTATTCCTGAAGGACAACATCAAAAAAGTACACATGTTGGACTGAAAGTTGGAGCTAGGAGATGATGAAAATGATGCCAGTATCAAGAGCCAGCAGTGTTACTTGAATATTAACAAAATCTAAATAGTATTGAACAGCAGAAAGGATAACAGGAGCTTCCTCTACCTACTGATCCATCAGGTTTGGTAAGGGGTAACAGTGTTTCTCAACTCCCCTTGTGCTTTAGAGTTACTTGCAATGCTTCACAAAAAAACTTCAGAATCCTGAGACCCCTCCAGAGTTACCAGATCAGTAGTTCTAGGGATGAGCTGACCCATGGATGCATACATTGAAAAAAGTTTCCAAGACAATGCTGCACAGCCAGCACCAAAAAACAATGCCACAGAAGATATTGGCAATTTCCCATGCAATCATATACATCTTTGACATAGAAAATAATGACTATTCTTCTGCTTCTGAAAGAATTACTCAAGTAAATTCTCCTTTCGTTCTCTTATATCTAAGTCTCATCCTACTTCTTGGAAGAAATATAATAATAAAGGGAGGAAACACAAATTAATCTGTATGCCTCTTAATCAGTGCCATATTTCTTCTTTTTATTCAAAGGAAAGTATCTTCTGCATTTACACTTTTCTCTGTGTGCAGTAGGTGTGGTAAACTGTCCACGCGATATCTGTACTTTCCCCTTCCTCAGAGAATTCCAGTCATGCCCAAGGACCCACCCTTTGTTCACCAGGTCAGTGAGTTACAGGAGAGTGTGGGATCATCTTCAGCTCCAGAAGGTAAGACCCCATTCCTGCTGTCTGTTGATGTGAAACCTGTGGGATATTGTGGGAAGGACTCCTATTCCTCCTTCGTTGGCTGGACATTGTGTTGTCTGTGTGTTATAAAGGATCATGGAAGTCCTCTTGTCACCCTGGAGGGAGCTAGTCAAGGACAAAGATGTTATTAGAAGCAGAAACTGCGAGGATCACAATCTCTCTTCCAGTGCCTGTCCCCCATCTAATATTAAACTGACACTGTAACTTTGGTCGTTCAACCTGAGATTGCATGATCGGAGTTTATGGAAGTGTCCACGAAACCAGAATTTTGCTTCAAATTCCCATGGAAAGAGCTGATCATTTTGGGAAGGTCTTCCTAGACTTGGATCAGATAACGAGGGGAGCACCTATCTTATGGACTTGCTATGACCACCCTGGAAACACAGGCCACTAGATTCCAAATCCACTTGAAGTCCTCACTTGACAGAGGAGCCTCAGGACCAAATAGATGTGTAGATGTTCCAGAGATGGAGATAAGTACTCTGTGCTCTTAACATGAAATCCAGAACCTACTGCTCCCCCCTCCTTTGTGGAGCCCCTGATGTTTATCCACAGCTTTGATCATTTGTAACGTGTCCCACCTACTGCTGTATCTGGTCTGCAAAAGACTAAGGAGACTGGTCAGCCTTGTCCTGCTCACTTCAGTTCTAGGAATTGCACTAATACCAGCTACTATTGCATGCAGTATGTCCCTGTGATGTAACGCGCCAAGTGTATGGATTATGTTCTTATGCGGTCCTCCCAATGACTCTGTTAAAAAGTACCACTATTCCTATTTGATAGATCAGAAAACTACCATTCAGAGGGCTGCCGTAATTGGCCAGATCCCATGAAGAGTAAGTGGTGAAAGCTGGATTCAAGTCCAGGCTTGAAGGAACCCAGTCTCTGGACTATTGCCTTGTTTCTAGAGATCTGGTTGTCACCCTCTTCTGACCAGTTCTAACGACAGACCTGTTTCAGTGCACTGTATGTCTGAATCCTCTGTACTGAGTTCAGCATCTTCTCCTCTGACATGGGTTTCACAATCGAGGTGTCGACAGGGTTGTGTTCTTTATGGAGGAAGAATCGATTCCCTTGTATTTCCGAGAGTCATTTTTCTAGAGTCTACCTGCATTCCTTGGCTTGTGTTCCCTTCCTCCCTGTCCAAGTCATCCATGTAGCATCTTCTAGTCCCTCTCTTTGTCTCTGTTTCCATTATCATCACCTCTCCTACTCTACAAATGACTTCTGCTCATTTATAAGGACCATTGGGATTACATGAGATCCATCAGGATAATCCAGAATCATCACTCCATGTCAAGGCCATTAGCTTAATTAATCTGCAAAATTATAGTCACAGGCTCCAAGTTTCAGGACATGGACATCTTCTTCTTCCTCCATAATCCAACCTCGAATCTGGTAGACAGGACTTGCTCAGCACAGCGCTCTGATGCTTTAAATTACAATAGGCAGCCCAGGCAGCCCATTCTTTCTGTTCCCTCACATGCAAAGTAAGGAAAATACAGGTCCTCAATAAATGGTTAGCGGTATTTATAGAACTTACAGCTAATAGAATCTCATTATCTCCACTTTCATAGTAAAGTACTTGACTGGCCCCTGAAGTGTGGCAGGTGGGGGAGCACAGGTAAACAGACACCTTTCTAGAGAAGATACACAGCTGGTGTACAGACACCTGAAAACATGTTCTATATCACTTAGCAGCAGATAATTGCAAACAAAACTCACAGGGAGATAACACCTCACACCAGTGAGAGTGGTCTGCATCAAAAGGACTAGAAATACAAGTGTTGGAGGGGGCACGGAGGAAAGGGGATCCGCTTACACTGTGGGTGGGAATGTAAATTAGAACAACCTCCTCGGAAAACAATTTGGATATTCTTCCAAAACGTAATAATGGAACTACCACTAGACTTAGCAATTCCTCTTATAAGCGTATACCCAAAGAATACAAAAGCCCTAATCAGAAATTAATATCTGCACCCTAAAGTTCATAGCAGCACAATTCACAATAAGCAAGACATGGAAACAACCTAAATGCCCATCCGCAGATGACTGGATGAAGAAGCTGTGTTATATTGACTCGATGGAATTCTATGCAGCCACTAAAAAAGATGACATTTTGCCCTTTGCAACAATCCAATGGCACTGGACGGGATCATGCTCAGCAAAATAAGTCAGAAAGGAAAAGAGATATACAAGATGGTTCCGCTCATATGTGTGATGTAAAGAAACAAAAGAGACAACTCTTCAGCAAAATTCACAGGATGCAAGAGCATGGTTAACAGGGGCGTGCAACCGGAGGGAATCGGAATGAGGCGCTAGTACAGTGGTGGTGATGGGCTCTGAACTTTAGTCTCTGGGGGGCATGTGATGTGCACACAGATTGAGGTGCAAAGTCAATATCCTGAAAATCACATAGTAATGCACAAAAGGATCAGCCAGATTGTCAGTGAAATCTGGGTCCTTAACCTTCTCTTGAAGTAGATTTGAGCAGCAGCGAAGAGCTGCTGCTCACAGGACCTGAAGTTAGTGTATGCATTGATGTCTTTAGGAATCACTTTCCACATCAAAGCCGTGCAACTTGCCTGTGGTCATACGGCAGGCCATCAACAGAGTGAAGGCTGGAAGCAGGATGCGTGCTCCCCTGATGTTTTCTCCATCGAGCAGGCTGATGTGAATTATGTGAATTAAGTTATGTGAATGTCATCCATTAGAATGTCTTGTATTCAGCATTGGTACTGATATTATATAAGGATATACACTAATTGAAATAATACCATTGCACATTAGCGTATATAATATTATGAAAAATAATGAAATATTCAAAAACAAAACACTTCACTCATCCACAGAGATGTATGCACTCTGTGTTTCCTGCAGCCATATTCACAATTGCTAAGAACTGGAAAATACCTAAGCGCCCAACATCAGATGAATGGAGAAAGAAGATGTGGTCCATATACACAATGGAACACTACACAGCCCTTAGAAGAGATGAAACCCTGTCATTTGAATCAACATGGAGGGATCTAGAGGGGATGATGCTGAGTGAAACAAGTCAAAAGAGGAAAGACAGATACCAGGTGACCTCACTCACAGGTGGAACCTGAATAGACAAATGAACAGAGGAAGGAAAAGCAACCCTTGGACACTGGCAACAGAACTGAGGTGACCAATTAGGAATGGGACAGGCGTGGTGGTGGAGCCCGCTGGACACTGGTGAAGAACATTTGGTGATGTGATGGAGGGCAGGGTGTGTGGACGTGTATCTGAGGAAAAGGGAAACTACGCATATGGGGAATCTAAACATGCAAGTTTATTTTAATGTATACAATCAAGTTATGGAATACAATAAATGAAAAAAGCACAAATGAGAGTAGTATTGTTTATATTTTTGCCAATGTCTCTAACAGCTGGCTTCATAGAAGACAGTTGGATTCTCCTATCTGCTTCTGCATTTACTCTTTTGAGATGTGTTGTTTGGTGGCAGTACATGGGAAAATTGGGCCTCACACAACTACATCATTGGAAAGAGGACAGTCACTTTAATAGTCTCTCCATTTTTGAAATATTAGAGACAATTTAAGAGAGAAAACTTTCAGGCCAAGATTCTAAAACAACTATATGTGAATAAGTCCAGTATTTGGGTCGCTTTTCTCAGCAGATGTCCATTAGGTTTAGGATACGTGTAAGCTTTTTGAGAAAACCATGGACATTCTTCTTCAGTGCCTCACAAAATTCAACAAGTGGCAATTTCTCACAGTTTAGTTGTGATGTGGAATCTGAAATCTTATCACTGAACTCGTCATATGTTGTGACGTTAAAATCCACTGTCTGTCTTTAGCTTTGAAAAGCTCTTTTACCCAAACATGATTTTGTAGCATCATACGTTGGTCATTTGGAAAAAACTGGTTCGTTGAGTATGGTAGACATAACCTAGGATAACCTCACTGACTCAGATTCTTGCTAATTCTCCCCTTGGTTGAAGCTGAAACCTGTGGCTTAGTTTTAAACAACAGAATACAGCAAAGGAGATAAATCTGTATTCCACTTCAAGTTAGATTTATTAAGCACTGTACGATAGGGGTCTATTTTCATCTTTTGCATGTCATATATAGATCAAATTTTTCACCATCAGTTATCAAAGAGACTATCCTTACATCACTTTGCATTCTTGGCTCCTTTGTCAAAGATTAGTTACATGTATAGGTGTGGGTTTATTTCTGTGCTCTCTTCTGTTTCATTGGTTCATATGTCCCGTTCTAGGTGTTGATGCTATGTCATACGGTGTGAAATCAAGGAATGTCATACTTCCAGGTTTCTTTTTCTTTCTCAAGACTGCTTTGGTCATCTGTCTTGTGTTGGTTTTGGTGGTTCCATACACATTTTATGATTGTGTTATTTCTATGAAAAATGCCATTGGACTTTTCTTTTTATGACTTCTTTACATTTGTTTATTGTTTCATCTTTACAAACATTAAACGCTTTTTAGAATACTGAATTTCGCATCTCAGTGTGTATACATTTCCCACCAGACCGACCACCAGAGTTATAGTGCCCTTTGCCACCCCTCACCTAAGAGATTACATTGAGTCTGCAGATTCCTTTCAGTAATATGGACATTTTTAATATTAGTTCTTCCAATCCAAGAGCATAAACTATCCTTACATTTATTTGTGATTTCTTCAATTCCTTCCTCAACGTCTTGTCCTTATTTATATAAGTATGTATATATATATATGATTAGTTTGTTATACTAAGCATGTGTGAGTGTGTAACAACATATATATCCTTAATTAATAACATATAAGAACATTCAGACATAGACAAATAGATATTACCATTTTGAATCAAATATGAACTATATGTGTGTGTATATATAGTTAAGCCTACATAAATGACTAAACTTGAAGTTATCTAGCGTACTCACTCAATATTCCTACACTAAATGGTAAATAAGAATTGACACGTTTGTTCCACATCCTGGCATTAACCATATATTCTATTTATTTCTTATTTGTGTTAGTTTAAAAGTCATATAGGCGTCACTATCCTTGTATAGTACTGACCCATTGCTACAAAAGGAAATGACATTCTGACTTCCGGAGTTAAACCAAGTTTTCAAGTCTCGTAGGGTAAGCTGGTTACCTGGGTACCCATAGTTCTGTCTGGTACCAACACGCTATTTCAACATGAAATGAGAAGCTAATGTGAGAAGAATGTGTTTTCTATCCTCTGGCTGCAGGAGTGAATTGTACTGATCTCTAGATAACCAGCTCCCTGACTACAGTATTTATCTCGCGTACTAATACATCACACTAACAACACGTGGTCGTCACTGACTTGCGGAAAATGCTTACAGCTTTCTGGAGTCCACTTCTTTCCAGCTGTCGGTACTCATCTCCGGGACATGAGTCGTGGCCACCACGAGCATTCCCGGTTACCTGCGGGTCACTAATTATCTGGACCGTGAAAGTATTATCATATAAGAAGAAGAATTTATAACTAGGAATCGTGACACAGCTTATGTTCCAGGCTTCCTCTACTCTATTCCATTGCATGTAGTCAGGTCTCTTAATGATATGGATTTAACTACTGAGGCTATACCGAGCATCGGCGCACAGTTAAATGATGCATTCAGGTTTTCGAGTATGTGAGATTGCTTTTGACCCTTCCTCTTTTCCACTATTTCCTATTTTTTCTAACCCAATGACGGCCAACAATGAGTTTGTCAGATACTCCAGTGTCCATGTCATCGCCTCGGTCCTCATTTTAATGGGGGGTTCGGCACCCTCTCAGACCACAGAGCTCAGAGTAGATGATTTGTGATCACTCACTGACCTGGAACAAGTGCCAATTCCTTGTACAATGCCCATTCATGCAAATCCATAGGAGACACACCCTCCATTTCCGACCAGGAAAAGGCATTTCCCATCCCAACGAAACTGCAACTCGTTCCTTGAGATGGCCTCCTGCTCCTGTAATTAGCCTGCCAGCGACAACGAGAGCAGAGACAGTGATGAGTCAGAGAAGTAGCCTTTGTCATGTGCGGACCTCACAGAAGGTCTCTGCTGGGTGTCCTGCACAAGGGGCTCTTTACAGGAGCCATGGTCTTGGGTGGCAATGTGCGACAGGGGGCTCGGGATGTAGGGGTATGCTCATGCAGATTCCCAGTCTTCAGGTACAATTCATTTGGATTCACCATACCTGGTGCTTTTCTAGAAATGCCACCAGCGTCATCTAGGACATGTACCTTGGGCAGTCAAGGGAGGGGGTAGTTATGTGCTGATGTCTGCAAGCAGCAGGATCAAAGCGCTGAGAGAAAGGGCCAGAGGGCACAGAAGAGAATGACGAGGTGGATCCAGGTCACGGCACAGCACTGACTTGCAGTATCTTTATCAAATACCCAATCCCCACGTGGGAGCATCTACCAAACCCAGGTCCCTGTCCTTCGGCCCGACTCCAGGATCGGAATATT
>RJWH01007938.1:0-35107 GCA_004363575.1 Solenodon paradoxus | reverse complement strand
GGACCCTAAGGGAGGCGAAGAAATCGTTTCTCTTGGCATTTTAAGTTCAGCAAGAAACATGGAGGTGTATTTAGGAGAGGAGTACTGTGGAACCAGTAGGGGCAAGAATGTTTGTACTCTCCTGGACCACAGGTTTGTAACTTGTCGATGCAGAAGTGTTTTTCCGAAGTAGTTTTGTTTTCCTCACCTTTTGCATTATTTATTGATTCTCTGACATTGATGTCAAACAAACACTAGGGGAAGAGAAAAATACACCAACAGCTTAGAAATTTAGAATTTTTTGGATCTTCAGGATGGTCCAGATCATTTTTTGCAAATGTAGACATTTAAAGCTAATCGAGGGGAGATGACTTGGTTGAGGACTGCACTCATTTGTCAGGTGTGGAAATGGGACTAGTGTGCAGTCCTATTGCTGCTTCTTGGTTCTCCGTGAACACACAATGGTCTTTTTCCAAAAGTCAGTTTGGCAGTAAGTATGGAACTTTTAATGCATTTGGGGGTGGGGGGGGAGGAAGTCCATAATAAGTGATACCCGAAGTGAACACTGTGCACTTCTATTTCTCCTATAAATCAGCCTCTTACAATTTGATTTTTCTGTAGTCTTTTACATAAAAATTCTGCCCTAGTATTTCCAATATAAATCAAAATATGTGCAATTTTCTGTATTGCACATATTGGGAATAATATCTACAATGTATTAAACTTTACTGTGTGCTCTGTGTTGCTTGATTATATATAGACAATCTCATTTAATTCTCTCACACAGGTAGAAAAAATAAAGTGTGTAACTCGGTGACTTGAATAGGGACTCTCAAGTCTTTGTCCCTACTGGGACAGGATTGAGTCTCAGGATTTAAATAATGCCATAGAGACATTTCATTTTTAATGTAACTATTAAAAATGATCATCTATACATGCAAAAATAATATAAATTTTATTTTATTTTTAGTGAACATGAAATTATTTTCTACAGAAAATATTTAAAATTGGAGTCCTCCACTCATGCTTGTAAGATAAAGGTAAGTAATCACTAAATTTAACCATTTTGACAATTACAAATGTTTTTGAGTAGTAGGTTCTTATCTTCTATTGACTTGATAATATAGTTAGCCCAGGTTTGTTCCTGATTACCTTTATATAAAACTAGAGTGTCAAGATAATCACAGGCAGTTTTGACTCATCGTATTACAGAAGATGGAAGGAAATCAAAGAAGTTATGGAGAAGACTACTTAAAAGTTAAAGGAATTTGAACTAGTGTCTTGAGTGGGAAAAATATTGAGGTGAACTTCAGTAATCATTAGAATCTAGGGAAAGGGTACTAAACTGGAAATGATAAACTCAGATCATTCAGCTTTGTTGCTGTTAGTTAAATGTGAATTACATCTTAATAAAGCTGTTTTTGAAAGTTAAAAAAAACAGAAATCCTCAGTCTTTTTATCATAACGTTACTCCATACCAAGTTACAAGGCTTTAGAATAAGAAAACAGTAGGTGTTTTTTATAGCAGACAGGTAACAAACGTTCAGGACTGATTATTCCAAGATGTTGTATTAGATAGTTTATATTAACAGCTTCTAAAGTCATTCAAAAATACAATTATTCATTCATCCAGCAAATTTTTGACTGCCTACTGATACAGATAGTATACTAAGTATATTAGCAATATATATATATATATATACACACACATTATATATATACACACACGCATGATATATATACACACACATTATATAAGAATGATTGCTTCATGTTGCTTATGTTTTAGCGGGTGGAAACAGACAATAAGCTGACTCAGTGAGTAACATATGTACCATTTTCAGTGGTGAGAAAGACTATGGAGATTAAAAAGCAGAAAGGGGAGAGAGTAGGGAGATTACGAGATAGGTATATAAATGTGATGGGAGGTTTCTTATCTACTGAGGAAAGTCACCTCTTTGCTGCCACATTCAGACTTCTTGGATCACGAGTCTGGTTTCATCTTTGTCTTTATTTTACATGTGATTCTGGGTATCTCTGAAGCTGCATTTTTTGTATGATAGGTTCTATAGAAGTACATAGGGGTTCAAAGACTCAATTCATTTAGGAAAATCCTAGGCCTGCAAAAGCTCGTTCTGGGCTAGTAGTATGTGAAAGTTAACAATGATAGTTATCAATACATATTTTTGAGCAGTGGTAGGTACTAGAGATTTTAACACACAGTCTTCACAACATGTGAAATCTTTGTTAGTACCTTTCCTCCTTTACTCTTAACTCAGGTTTTGGCCTTTAAGTCAAGGACACACAGGCTCTAAGTAGCAAACCCGTCACTGACCCCAAGCCTGTCTGATTCTAAATCCTGTTTCCTTTTTACTTTGCTGCTGTTTTCTGTATCACACATGAAATAGCTTTTGATTAGCAATGTAGACAAAATGAAACACCTTAAAACATTTTACAGAACACAGCTTGACTTACTAATTCAGTAGTACTTTGAAAAGTTAGAAAGTCATTCCTAGTCTCATCTTTTTCCAGCATTTCGTGTTAGATCATCTTAACTTTCCCTTACAATTGTAAATTCTTAAAGATTGATTCATATTTATTATTTCAGTAAATACCTTGGAAGGGCTGCTGAACTATTACTATTAATTAGTATTGTAACAATCTGTGGTGTGTTGAAGTCTCAAGACTGGTGTAATTTCCTTTTATTCCTTAGTTAAATGAAACTTTAGTTCTTTTTGTATAGTCTGTATATTGTTTGAAAATAGCATTCTTTTATATCAGTAGTTCTTCTGAACCTCACAATAGGTTGGAAATGACAACCACTAGAATTTTAGGGAAAGCTTAAAAACCAAAACTTAAAAATAAAAAAGTCTTAAAGTTTATATTGACTTTCCTGAATACTTCATTATTGTTCATTTATAATCCCCCCAAAAAAGTAAACTTAATAGTGATTATTGTCTATTATTTTTTGGGAACTTTTTTGTCTTATTAGTTGCTGTCCTTTGGTCAGAAGCAGTTGGTGTTCATCAGTAAAGTTGTAATAGTTGTGAAACCAGTTTCAAAAAATTCTTTCAAAAGCTCTGCCACTTTAGGATCAAGGATAGACCTGGAGAGAGTTCAAACCATCATGGAGTCGATGGGGTCAAAGTTATCATCTGGAGCTCAGCAATTGATGAATATGGTTAAATTTCAGCAGCAGGTAAGCAATAAAAGGGGTCTTTTTCCAGATTCTGTTAAACTTTTCAATTGGTGAATTTTAATAAAGATTATGTCTTCACCTAAATATTTGTGAACTTTAGTGATTTGACTTACCTATATTTTATAGAATTAGCATTTTGTGGATCTTCCCCCTTACAAATATTTTGACTACATATCTTCACAATGTTACATGAATTCACTCATTTGTTCAACAAGTATTTATTAATCACTTTCTCAGTAAATAAGGCACTATTTTGAGCACTCGAGTGTGACTAAATTAGTCAATAGCCTGTTTAAAGAATCTTTGTAATTTTATTTTATCTAGGCCTTAAGAAGGGGTAGAATTAGGCAAGTAAGTTTGGAGGGAAGTAGTGTGAGAGATAGTAAATAGTATGATTTGACACCTCTGCTGGCTCAAGTGCTAAGCCTGAAGCTGGGGCCTCGACCATGTGAAGCCCGAACATCTGAATTCATGGCCCAGGGCCTGGGGCTGTGGGGCAGGACATGATGACAGCATAAACAAAAGTCCATCCCTTCCTTCCCTCCTTTCTTCCTCCCTCTCTCCCTTCCTCCCTTGCTTCCTTCCACTTGGCAACTGACATATTATTGATATTTCAGGAGAAAAATAGATTCGCACACGAAATTGTGTTTTTGAATTTATAGTAGTTAATTTAAATTGAACACAGGTAAAGAGATTATATTGGGAGAAAGGAGTTTAATTTTGGCAATACTGTGTTTTAGATGTGAATACAACATTTGGAAGGATGGGGGAGGTGAAATGACTGGAGGAAGCTGGAAGGGAGATTTGAGAGGTGCTGAAGTGAGAGACCCGAGCAAGGAAGAAAAACCTTTGGAGAGTAGCTACATTTGGTGAGGATATCAGGAGAGGAAAAACTAAGCAGAAGAATAGAAGACAACAGTGGCATAGAGGAACAAGAGGAAAGATTTGGTATCAGAGACCTGAATTTAAGATCTGGTGGTGACATTAATTCTATGTTATTTGGCATTGATTCATCTTTTATAGGATAAAAATTTCATATTTGAAATCTAAATCTAAAATCTTAATACTGGTAAGATCATAGGATTGATGAAAAAGTATAAAGAAAATAGTACAATATAAAAACTCATGGAGCTTTTGTGAGATTTCCCAATATGGTTTAGTAGTAGTGGTGTTGAAGCAATGAGCAGAGATAGGAGAGCCAGGAGACAGAGTGATGGGATCAAGATCCATGCTTTTATTTCTCTTATACCACTTCTTCCCTGCCATACATCAGGAGGGTCCTAACTGGTCCTTTTGCTCAACTACAGTCCATCTCCACAGGGCAACCTGAATGGTCTAAAAAGGTAAATCATACTCATCCTCATCTAAAACTCCATCAAATGGAGAATTAATCCACATTCGTTACCCTGGCATCTACAATCCTGACTAGTCAACCTCATCTTCTACCACATCTCCTTGAATACCTGGTCCAGATATTCTGATATGTGTATTCCTCCAGTATCCAAATGTGGTCTTGCCTGAAGACTCTTTCACTCTAAACTATTCTTTCTTCAGAACCCTTCCTCCAGACCTTGCTGTGACTGACTTTATTCAGAGTCCGTCTTAATGTTACATCCTTAAAGAGACCCTCTTCAACCACTAGTTTAAAATAGTCTTTCCCTCCAGTTTTTCCTTAGACTCTGCATATTTTCATTAGACTCTTCTTTTTATTGTTGTTTATGTAATTCATCTGCTGTTTATGTCTGTTCATCTCATTAAAGTTTCATGCAAAGGGAGACTTAGCCTGTCTTATTTATAGCTATATATATATATATATATATATATATAAAATATGCCTCTGGAGATTTTTAGGGGGTCAGTTTGAATAGTGATGACAAGGAAAATAGATTTTTGAGGGATTAAGAAATAAATGGGTAGTTGGAAAGTGTAGTACAGTAAAATGAGTTTAAGAATGACAGAAATAAGGAATCTGTGTGTCAGAATCTCTTGGATATTTATTAAGTGCCCATTTCTGGACCTTACCAATGATATAAAAACCAGACGGTGGGATCCAGGACTCAGTGTTCTCAACAGGCATCCTAGGTGAGTCTTATGCATAGTATATTTTAAGAACAAACGTTTGAGAGAAAGGATCCAGTGGAGATAGAAATTGAAAATATAGAAGCAAACTTTTTTGTACATTTTTTAAATATTAGCAGGGGGTTAATGAATTAAATCAGTTCATGAAATTATTTTTATGTTTAAAATCCTGACTTTGCAGGGGAAATGACATGGATAAATTTTTTTTTTTTTGCCATATCTCTAAGTTGTTATGTTTCTTTAATTAAAAAAAATAATACATTTTCTTTGCTGTGAATTTCAGTCAGTTCAAAAGTTTATTAAGTAAACCATACAAGTACTTTCTAGCTCTCATCCTCTTCCCCAGCTTGGTGTGTTTCCTTCTGGAGTTTTCTGTGTGTATAGAAATACATACAAATCCTTCTATCCAACACATACTTTATAACCTGCTTTCCCTACACACATGCTAAATCATATGGGGAAGTTTGGGGAATGCCCTGAGCAAGAAAGAAGGTAATACAGTTAAATCTCTTAAACATGCGAATAAAAGCTTTCCTTTCTAGTGAGGAGGTTGTATTTATGGGATGATTCTTGCAGGATATACCTGGCTCTCTGGGATGGTTAGTAAGAAACCAGGCATCTGCAGACTGTCTCCCTGCAGATGTCATGTAAGCTCCGTGACTCTTGAGTGTTGTGTAGGGCTGTTTCAGTTTTACTACTTCTCTGGAAGTGGTGTAATCACACATTTGGAGCCTTCATGTATTAATATGAGCAGGAAGGCCATGTGGGCTGCAGTAGAAGTCCATTGCTTCTCTATTTCACCTGTGCCTTGTGATGACTTGTTTTCATGAAAGTTTTAAGTTATTTCTTACTTGTATTTGAAGTTCAAGTTTCCTGGCTTTAATTTGCTTTTGGTTTAGCAATTTGGAATTATTAAGTAGGAATTCTGTATCAAAGTTATCATTTAACATATAGCCCAGCATATAGTTATCATTTAATGCTATCTGAATGCAAGGATGTGCCCCTGTTCTCGAAGGAAATATACTCAGTTATTCAAGTTTTACACTTTATTTTTCAACTTTGAAATGAAGGTATCTTCATTCTTGCTTTTATAAGGTAGGATTATGTTTGAATTTTTTATAGTAAAAATAGTTAAAGGCAATCCTTTTAGAAATTTAATAAAATGTTCAGACATATATGATTTTTCAGAAATCCAGGGGTATTTGCACACATAAGAAATTATGTATATACCATGTATACATAGTGCTTCACTATATATTCAAATATAAGTACATGGATATAATTCTACATAAATGCTTTCATGTGCTTTTAGGGTACCCTGTAAATTACTTTCTGCTTAATATATGGCACTGTCCCCTAAGTAATATGTGTGTATAAATTATTTTGCATATATTCATCTGCCCGCTTTTAAAAGAATTTGGTGTGCCTTATAGGACAACTTATGATAGCATAAGAAAATTCATAGCTGAGTTAAATCAAACAAAAAGAAGCAAAAGAGTAACCACAAAAACCTAGTCAATTTACAGTATGTTTGTATTGTCCAGACTTACCTGTGAACTTCTTACATTTGCTACAAAGTGGGAAAAAAGCTGTCATCTGAAAAAATATAATGAATCTTTATAGTCAGCAAATTTGATTATTATGTTTCAGAAAAGAAAAACTTGCATAGCAAATACTTTATTTGCATTTGCATTTTTATAATTAAAATTCCTGCCAAATTGTCATACACAGTTTTGACATTGCTTCTATTTCAAATATAATTGCTGTTTCTGTAGAATTTTCCATTTTATTTTTAATTCTAACATTTATTTTTCCTTCCTTCAGCTCCAAGTTTCAAACCTGGGTTCTTGTACTTTACATGACCTACACCATAGCTTCTGAACCACAGGGATCTGCCAAGAATTTTCAGTTTTTTATAAAGTTTTTTAAGTAATATGTCATTACCAAAGATATTTGAACCTTGCCATTTTGAGGGAGTAGAAATCCTTTCAACCAAAGGAGAGCTGTCTAATTTTTAAATTTTGTAATTATAAGCATATATAGTCTGTCTTCTTCTATGAACAATTAAGATTTATTCAAAAGCTGCATTCAGTAGAAGATAACATTTCTTTATGAACAGCATTCTTCCAAAGTGCAGTTCATTAATAATTTTATGGAGAATCCTGCTCCTATCCCACCAGATTCCTTGGCGCTCATGATTCCCCTTTCCTGCTCTATTTTTTTCCTCAAATGCCATCTCCATCCATTTGATGTTTTTGTTATCTGTCTATCTTTGTTGTCTGTCTCTCCCTGCTCCCTTAGAATGTACGGTCCACAGATCAGCAGTATTAATTTGTTTTGTTCATTGTCTTATTTCCACTGCCTAAAACAGTGCTAAGCGTAGCAGACTAGATTTCTGATAAATATTTATTGAGTTAATTTTGTGCTGACTGAATCCAGGAACCACTGAGTTTCTTCAGTAAATCTGTATAGTACTTCCTCACTTATCTCTCACTAGAGATCAAGCAAGAAGTATGAGTGAAACCCCTACTTAGAGTACTATGTTTTGAATTTAAGATAGAGCCATGTAAATTAACAGTCAGCCAGGCTAGAAGTATTTTCACTTTTCTCTTGTGGAAAAATTGAAGAGATAGCAAGAACATGCCCCTAATATCGTAACCTCCTCCTAAAATGAACCAGAATTTCCTCGGGAAATAAAATAGTATAACCAGTGGAGTTGGAGCCTCAAAACGTAATCTGTTATCCCACAAATGATTGAAGTAGACATACTTGAAAGTAACTCATTCTAGTCATTGAAAATGTCACAAGTATATATATATAACATTAAATAATTGTATATATTCCATGAAAAACTAGTTGCAAAGAATATCCCTAGCTTAGCTGTGTATCAGAGTTTTCAGATGACAGTTAATTCTGTGGAAATTAATAATTGTGATTAAATTGAGAGTACTGCATTTTATTAGCACAAATTAAGGAGGCCTGTGTAGTGAAAATATCGAAATATGCTAAGGTAATTTTATTAAGTATGTGAATATTTTAGTATTTTCTTTAGGAAATATTTAAAAGCCCCTTACTCTGGAGTTAGGTGGCCTGAGTTCATGTCTTGGTTATACCACATACTAGTTGTGTACCTTGACAGAGTTACCTTTATCCTTGGTCATCTCAATCTAAGATTGGAGTAGTAATAGTAGCTTGCTTTTATGGCTGTTTTGAGGATCAGATGAACGAATGCATAGGAACTGACTCAGAAATTACCCCTCATAGTTAGCTGGCCTCATTATTAATGTTAGTAGTAACATTTTCTTTTTTACTTTGCTTAGAATTGTGTTCCCATTGGAGAGCAGCTCCAGTCCATTTTGGGAAATACAGGATATAAGCACATGATTGACCTACATTCATCACCTGCTTCAGAAGCCATGGACAAGTCATCCTCCACGCCTTTTCCTTTTAGAACTGGATTGTCATCTGGAAACATGGCTAAAGACTTAAAAGCTTTCAGTGATAAAAGTACCCAGCCACCTGATGGAGGAAGTATTACAAACCTCGATGAGTGTCAAATTATGCCACAAAACATTTCTCTTCTTGAGAATGATCTCAAAAATGCAGTGTCTTCTTTCTTACCAAAGAAAGCAAGTGACAACTCCATTGTACCTAACTCTGAATTGCTGCCCTTTCTCCAGAATTTGTGTAGTCAAGTTAACCATCTCCGTTTGGGACACAGCGCCAAGTGGCAGGAGAATGTCACCAAGCCACATGAAGGCACTCTTGGTGTTGCGTAAGTATTTAAGACAGATGTGATTTAGGTGGGAGAATCAGCTGGAGGAAAACAGATTTGTATCAGTAACTACTGCCTGAAAATCTTTCCAAAGACCATTTTACATTTACCATAAATAGCCTTATAGGTAATAGTCTATAGAGTAGAATGGATTGCTTCAAAAGAAGACCCTGAAACTAGAGGTGTTGAGTACTTTCTAGTCATTTTATGGAAAAGGAACAAGCACCATATAAGGGCTGGAATAGAAAGCTCCTTAGAGAATGGTTGGGAGTTGTGGAAACCATGTATGTATGTATGTGTGTATGTTTTTTTGTCTGATTGTACAAAATGAACCATCATAACAGATTTTCTTTGTAGATCATGTTTGACATAGGGTAATTTTGGACATATAAAAAAACTTTGGAAGTTCATAAATAGTGTACAGGCCCTGATCCCCTGATCTACTTGTGCTTTGGTGAGCCATATTTAGTTTATTCCCAATTCTTTATATAGATATAATGTCTCCAAGTACTTCTCTAGACTGGAATTATGGATTCCAGTCATAGTTCTGGTTTAACTATTTTGCCTTACTGTTTAAATATTTTGACTTGGATTTTTTTCACATGTAAAGTGAGGTAGTCATTTTGGTTGAAATTTTCTTAAGGTCTTCAATAGCATTGAAATTTGAGGAGTTTAATAAATTATTGAAAAAAGATGGTTGTTATTTGATAAGAACATAGAAAGATAACATTAGTCTTCAAATACTGATAGTCTACATCAGTGATAACTTATCCATATGCGGTAGCAGAATACAAACAAAACCAGATTTAAAAACAACTTCTGGGTTCAGGTGAGATGGAATGTCTCCATTCCTCTCAGACCTTCCCCTCTGTAGATAAAAATCCCTGGACATAAACCAATAATAAACATTCAAAGACTCAAAGGTAGAAAGAAGTCAGATTTTTTTAGAGACTGTGAGGCAGTTTCCCTTAAATCCTAGATTTCTAAGTGTTTGTTTTGTCATAGATGGGTGGTGGATTTTGTCAAATTATATGATTGTTTTCTTTGTCAGTTTATATGATCATACGAATTTTCCTCTAAAGTCTATTGACATGGTGAATTATAGTATTTTTCAAAAGCTGAATGATGCTTGCAAACCTAGAATAAATCTTATTTTGTCATGGGTTATAATTACTTTTATATGTTATAGGATTTGATTTAATATTTTCTTGAGAATTCTTGGAGTTAATTCCTGAGAGATAATTACCTGTATTTTACTTTTTCTTACTGTCTTTATCTGGTTTTATATCAGGATAATACTGACCTATAAAATGAGTTCTACATTTTAGAAGAGATCATGTAAAATTAGTATTACCTCTTCTTTAAATATTTGGCAGAATTATCTGATGAAACCATCTGGGCCTGGATATTTCTTTCTTGGAAATTTCCTGATTATAAATTGTTTTTAATATCATAAAATTGTCATGTCCCCTGAAGATGTAGGCTTAATGTATATTGAAAATGCATATTGAAATCCCAACAAAATATTTTGTAGACATAGATAAAATTATTTTTTAATTGTATGAAAGGACAATGTAGGATAGCTAAAACATGCTGAAAAAGAATGATGTGAGAGGAATCACTTCTCCCACTGTCAAGTCTTACATAGTGAGAGTATTCAAGACACACAGTTCAATGGAACATACTAGAGGACCCAGAAATATACCCACACTTACATGCTCAACTTTTTGACAAAGGTGCGAGTATCAGTTCAATGAAGCAAGGACAGCGCTTCCTAGAGGAACAGGGTAGCCATTACCAAAAACGACCAACTTAAATGCATCAAATACAAAATTAACTCAAAATGGAACATAGATTTAAATATAAAATCTATAGTGCTTTTAAATGAAAACAGGAAAAAATGTTGGGGAACAAGGAATTAGAGGATACGTGGACATGACACCAAAAGGCATAATCCACTGAAGAAAATGAATAAATAAGACTTCATCAAACATCAAAACAAAACAAAACAAAAACTTGGGCTCTTTGAAAGACCCCATAAAGAGAATGAAAACAAAAATTGAGAGAAGATACTTGCAAACCACCAAATACCTGTCCAAGAACTCATACCTAGAATATGTAAGAACTCTCAAAACTCTCCATTAATTAAAACACAAAACAAAACTCCACTTACACATGACAAGGCCTGAAGAAAAATTTCACCAAAAGTATATATAAATGGCTTGTGAACATGAAAAGATTCAACTTCACTAACCATTAGGAAATGAGAATTAAGAACACTAAGATACCACCACACATCTATGCAAACAGCTAATATAAAAATCAGTGAAAATAGCAAACGTTGGCAAAGAGGCAGAGAAACTACATCTCATACTTTTGCTGGTAGGGATGTAAAATATATAGCCACTTTGGAAAATAGTAAGCTAGTTTCTTTAAAAACTAAGCATATACCTAGTATACAGCGCAGCATTCATACTCCTGGGCTTTAATCCCAGAGAAATGGAAAATGTATGTCCATACAAATACCTGTATACAGTTGTTCATAGCAGCTTTATTTGTATTCATTAAAATCTGAAAGCAACCAAAGTATCCTATATTAGCTGAATGGTTAAACATCCAGTGATGCATCCATATCATGTATCATACTACTCATCAAGGATTCAACTCTTGATATATGTAACAATTTGGATGAGCCAATCTGAAAAGATCAAAACTGCAATTCTACTCAACTAAAATTCTTGAAGTAAAATTGTAGCACTGGAGAGCAAATCAGGGTTGGCACAGGTTAAGGATGGTAGGGGAAAGAAGAGTGGGCGTGATTTAAAGATGTAGCACAGGGGAGGTCTTTGTGAAGGGACAGCTCTTGTTTCTTGATTGTGAAGGTGAGTAAGTGAATGTGAACAAGATGGCACAGGACATATTAACCACAGTACAAATGTCACTTTCCTGGCTTCGATATTCTCCCATTACTACGTAAGATATAACCATTGAGACGCTTGGTGAAGTGTGCAGGGGAACTCTACCTTTGCAATTTTTTGTGATTCTAATCATTTTAATTTTTAAAATATTTTTATTCAGTTAAAACATTTTATTAAATTTTTAAGCTGCCTGATTTTTCTAAGGTGGTGGTTCTCAAATGTTTCTCAGAATCTTTTTATAATCTTAAAAATATTGAGGAAAGAACATTTGTTTATATAAGCTTTGTATAATTATTCATTTTAAAATAACTATCAATGCATACAAATAAGTTTTTATTTAAAAGTCATGTTTTCTTAAAAATTAATGAGGAAAAAAAGACTTTAAATCTTTGAGTCTTTAAGTTAGTGAGAAAAATGACTTAACTTTTGTCTACATTCTCATCTGTTTCTGTATTACAGTATATGCAATTCAAAATAGCTAGAACACGTAAGTATTTAGAACAAGCTGAGTTAATCTCTGAAAAAGCAGATATTTATACCCTCGACTTAATACCTTGGGAAATACTAGAAAACACAGAAATAAACCACTATGTATTCTGTTAGTCATCAGACTGCTGCTCTAGCAAAAATATCACTGAACATCCCGAGAGAACGAGGGTAAAAGGTGCAAATAATATCTTAGTGTTACTATAAAAATACCCTCAAACCTTGCTCTGAGAATTGCCTTCTAGAGTGAACCTTACTTTAGAAACTCATGTCCTTTTCTTTCTCTTTTAATCTTATTTGCCCATTCCAGTTAAATTCTTAAGCATTTTCATATGAGAGAAGTCAGAAAAGAACTTTTCTAGGACTTTAATAAGGTTGATTATATGAAAAAAAGAAAAAAGCTGCTTATAAACTGTAGGATTGCTTGAAGAAGTACTTGGAAAACACATACATGGAGACTTTTTAAAAAATTGGCAAAATCACTTTTGATTTGGAAGTCAAAATCAAAAAGATTTTGTTTCTAAAAATGTCCTTTGGGTAGGTGTCTTCACTGTTCATGTTCCTATTTCAATTACATGTTTAAAGAACTACAGAATAATGCTTTCCGCATTGAGTATGATCAGTTGTTAGTTATTAAGTATCCTGTTATTAGAACCTCGTAATGTTTTGTAAGAAAGAGTACAGTTGTGGAGACAAATTTTATCAATGTACATTGGTTACTTGTACGGTTGGTGGTTTTTGTTATAATATTGATGATAATTGTTATATTTTTTAAAATTTATATTTTAGAATGGAAGAGCAACCGGTGTGCACCTACTTGGAAAGGATTCTTTCTAAAAATATGGAACTGATGGAAAAGAAACTCATGGACTACATCGATCAGCGAGTACATAAACTCCAGCAGCACATGGATAATAAGATTGCTTTGTTAATGGACTTGCTGCGAAACCCCAGCTCTGTGCCTATTCAGATGCCTCTGAGACATTATGACTCCGGAGAAAGACTTTCAAATGGAGAGAGATGAGTGCTCAGCGTGTGCAGTGTGCTGCAGATATTTATTACATATTTATTGCAAAGCCAGAACCTCCAAAAAGTTCCTGAAAAGCCAGTTATTTAATGCCACTTAAGGATCATCATTTTACTTACAGAAAGTGACCTCAGTGTTCATTTTAACTATACTTGTTATCAGTACTGTGCATGATTGGGTCATTAAGTTATTTTTGTTTGCACTGTTTTTCACTTTTAAAGAAATTTACATGTGATTCTGTTTTATTTAAAAATTTAGAGTATTTCTTATCCAGTTACAAATTTATTTGTGTATGTGTTTGATTAAAGTGCTGTTTTATTTATACAACGAACTTATTTCAGTTTCAGGGCTATGAAGAAAGTGCTTAGAATATTTGATCTTTTTTTCTTCTAATTGATCTTAGAAAACTAAGTACTTAAGATTTTATAAATCTTTAATATCAGATCACCAACTTAAAATTTATATTGTTTATTTCAGCTAAAAACATTAGATCTGATGTTTAGAAGGTATAAAGTATAAAGTCAGTTTATGTTGGGGCTGTTTTATGTCTTGTCACATTGTAGCTACAAATAGCTACAAATAGTAAAAATCTGAACTGGCCTATTCCATGCTAGAATTATTACTTTAGATTTAAAAGTCATCTTGTTTTACCTTAATAAACCCAGAAAATATAAAGAGCTCTCCTTTTCTAAGTTGAAAACAGGTCCTTCTTTCCAAAGCCTTTTCTTTTTGTGTTTGTAGCGTTAAATGCTGAGGCTCTGCGTTGATTTGGCATATGAACTGAGCAGATTGCAATTCTTTCTGGCAGACTTAATTTTTAGAAATTGTAACTATTTTGTGTGTGTGGAAGTGTGATATGTCTATACCTAAAAAAATAAAAAGCTGCTTCTTTGTAAACTATTTGTCTTAAGTAAATAGAAATTCTTTCCACCTCGGATTTTTTAAAAGACGTTTAATGGGGAAAAGAATTTTTATACTTAAATTTTTTGATGAATTTAGTTACTAAAATGAGAGCTAACTTATTTACACAATGTTTGTTCCTTTATTAAGCACCCCGGCCTCAGTGACATGAGGACCTGCGTATCACTTTTACCGGCTCTCCTCGTTTTTTCATAGCACATGCAGCTGTGAGGTACTCAGTACTCAGGAGCCATGTGTCTCATTTAAAGTGAAGCCCTTTAGTCAACAGTTACTCAGCTTCTGATAGTTGTGGTCTGTATTTGATTGACAAATTTTCTCCATCTCGTTATAACTGAAACATAGAAGCCATGTTTATAAAATAATTCAATATAATGTTCATGATTATAATACAAAATAATTCAGATGAGCTTTAATTCCTGATCTTCCATTTTTTAATCATCAAAGGTTAATGAAGACCTAAATTACATTTGGCGTTAGGAATTCATGCATACTGATGTTCTTCCAACTGCTCTACACGTGTTTTTTATATATACATAAAGGCTTTATTTACATTACTTCCTAAGAAAATACTGCCTGAATTTGCTCAAACAGAAGTGGGCCACAGTACTTACGAAAATTTCTGTTGTTTTTTTCTTCTTATAACTTCTCTCTTCCTCTGTGTCCCGTACTTAATAACTGAGGTCTGGGAAATTCAGACAGGCAAGTGCACCTTCCAAAGCGTCGAAATAACCACTGCAGTTTGAAGCAGCTGCAAGGGATGCGTTTGGGTAACCGAGATTAAATCAGGATCCAGGCTCTGTGTTTTAATTGCCACATCGTCTCCCCGTTTGAGCGCTATTTCATCTAGTCCATCCGTTTGTCTACCCCTGCATTTTCTACTTGGTGCGGGACCGAGTGGGTTGGCCTGCTGTTGCTGTATAACTTACCTTAAAGTGGGCCTACGGAGACTGCCATTAGAGGCTCCTCCTCACTTAGGTCCCCTCTGTCTTCCAGGCCCATCGGCCGCTAGGTGACGTGCTTTCCCGACCTGTTCTTTCTTCTGTGGTTTCCAGCAGCCCTGAGAACACATGATTCCCACCTCTCCCTGCACAAGGCATATTTTTGACCAAGCTCAGCCCTGAATCATCCTTCAGGAAACCACCCTGGTCCCTGCATCCCCAATAAGTAAGCCGCTGGACAAATGAAACACACAGAAGCAACACTGAAGGCTCCTTTTAGGGGGACAGAAAATGGGTTAGACTGACTAAAGCACAGGTTTCTATGTTTTCATTGTTGCAAGAAGATTTTAATTGCTTTTTTTAGGCTTTTCGTTAATGGCCACTTTAAGTCCTTTTTGAACAATTCCAATAATTTTCCTCTCTTGCTATCGGCAGCAGGTCATGATATTTTCTCATTCAGATGGCACTTCTCTGGTTCTTGGTCTGATGGGTGATTTTCCATTGTGTCCTGGATATTTTGTCTGTGATGTTAGGAGACCCTAATCCTATTTAAATCCTTTACATTCAGTCACCCTGCTTAGGTTTAGCATGGAGGGCCTGACTTACTTATACAGGGTGTGGGTCCCATGACATGTTTAGAGGCTTTGCAACACTTGGATCTGCTTTAGTTTCTCTGGTGCCTCTGGGACTCCCAGGTCCCCCAGATGCTGCCTGAAGGAGCAGGAGATTGCCCAGACTCCAGCCACCTGGTGCATTTAGGAGGGAGTAGGGAATATCTGGCCCACAGGGAGAGAAATGCTTGCTGGAGGGGTCTCCTCTGGGCTGCCAAATGGCCACCCGGCTTTGTGTCAGTGGAGGAAAGCGATCTCAAGACCACAGAGAAAGAAGAGCGCTTGCCCTGGTCATGTGCTGTCAGTGGTGTTCCCGGGACACAGTTGCTGGGCCAGCCTGGATTGTCAGCAGGACTCATTAAATCCTGAGGGGCCGAGGCCACCAGTCACCCTCTCTTACTAGATTCAGAGTTGGAAAACGCCGGGCCTAGGCCACCTCTCCTGTTCTGCCTCTGTGTTGCTCATTCAGGCCTAGGGTCCCTAATCAGTTTGCTTTCCTCTCTCCAACTTTGAGACTTGTACTTCGTTTGACTCATGTTTTTCCCCAAGGAATACAGTTGCACGTCACAGGGAGGAGCGAGTATTAGCCACCTTGTCTGTACCTGGAGTCTCACTACTGTTCCTAGAGTCCCTGGCTGTGAGTATCTTAAAATCATACACTCCTGGCTAGAACAGAATCCTATTCAAACTTAATTTTTGTAACCCTTGTATCTTAACCTTAAAGTATTAAAATCTTCAATTGTCCATGAGCATATGCTGGAATCCTAGTCAGAGGCTCTGTTATTCCCTTATGTAACTCAAGCATAAAGTGTAACCAGTCTTCCACAGGTGAACTTTCAAGGGCAAGGGTATTTCTAGCCTCCCCACATTCCTGTGTTTTTAAACTGAAATCTTATACCTACTTTTGATTAGCACTCAAATACTGACAACTAACGTGAGAGAAAGAAGACCTGGAAAGGTAAAGACTTGGAATGAAGGGGTTCAACAGGACTAACGTATGGAACAGAATTCAGAACTCTGAGAGGGAGCTGGTGGCCAGAGTCGATGTCACAGTCGCTGGTTTGGAAGCTAGAGCTGGACAGTGGGCTGTGTTTCTAAAGTGAGCTCTCGGACCTGTCAGGCATAATCAGATTCCCTCTTTCTCAAATTACAGGTTTGATCAAATATCCTGTTCCTGTATTACTTTTTTAAACAGCTGACCTTCATCCGGATCTGGATGGTTTAACAGTAGTAAGTATGCTCCGTAGTCAAGTTATTTATGCTCCTTTTCTGGCCCACTGCTCTGCGCGTCAGAATGTTCAATTAAGCAAAACGCTTACTCCAGGCAAATTGTATTTCCTGGGAAGATCCAGGAGGGAAAGTGTAGAAAGCCCTGGAGAGCCAGAATGAGGAGAAAGGCTCCTGGAGAAATGGGTCTCCGAGCTGGGTAGGGCTTCGGGGGAGGAGGTTGCACCATGACCTGGATGACAGTTATCAAAGAGAGGATTAAAAACTTCTCCCCTAACACATCAAAATATGGGTTTGCATATTTTCAGTATGTCAGTATTGCACAGAATAAAATTTTAGAAAAAAATGCCATTCCCTTAATCCTCTCCATAAAATATCTGTAAATGATGATAAGTGGGGAGGGTCAGTTTTTATTCTGTCAGTGAATATATTTCACGAGATTCAGTTATTTGAAATAAAACCATTTGCTCAAATGCAGGCCTATATTTTTTTCAATTTAGGGCTGCACATTCATGCCTGAGAAGGAAAATGTTATTTCAGTTCTCTCTCTGGATTTTATATTTTAGTCCCTTTTGAACCAGAAAAGCCCTTTGCCCACCCTGGGCCTTCCTAGGATCTCAGCCCCCTGAGAAGGTTCCTGGTTTTCCAGCACAAGAATCTGTGGTTTCGAGAGCCTTGTCTCGAAGAGGGTGCACATGGAAGCTCCGAAACGGGGTGGGAGAGGAGCCACTTTCACCGCAGGCCTGTGCTTCTTCCAGGTGTGTGCAAGATGCTTGACTCAAAGATCCTGATCGCCATTGGCGTCAGCTTATTGTTCACCATATTTGTGCTGCTGACCGCTGTCATCTTTCTTTACCGAAAAGTGACCAACGCACTGAAGTGAGTGAGATGGGTAAAAGTGACACTCCCGATTGGGTCACCTGGCTGGCCTGCAGGAGCAGGGCCTTCCCCGCCCTGGGGCAGCCCCTCAGGGACATCAGGGACAGGGGCAGGGTTGAGAAGGCAAAGGCAGGAGAGTGTGGAAACTTGCCTCTGCCCCTTCTGCGGGGGCTGTGAGCTCATAAAGTAGAATGTTCTCAGCCAGGCGGGCGGCTCTGGGGCCAGCGCTGCTTTGCTGTCACCCGACCTCACTGAGTGCCCGCCGCATGTTCATTGGGCACAGTGGCCTGGAGACTGCGGGGAGGCTGCGTGGGTGGGCCCCTGCCTCGTGCTCAGCACACAGGCTGACTTGGTCTCCTCTCGTCAGAGGTGGCGGTCTCGAGGGGTCCTCTCATCCGCTGCCGTGGCCCTGGGGACAGTGAGGAGGGCCTCTCTCACTGGGGAAGCTGAGCTGTGTGAAGCTCCCGGACAAGGGGGTATAGATCAGACAAGAACTAATTAGATTTGCAGGGAGAAGTCCCCTCAAATATGGGAGAGAGTGGTTGTCATAAGCCGTGGTGTCCTATTCTGGAGAAGTTAAGCAGGGAGCTGGAAGGTAAATCCCAGAACCCAGTGGACAGCTGACTGTGGCCACTTCCCTGTCTTGCCGTGCACCTGGCGGGGCTGCAAGGGTCAGCTGTCACTGATTTTAGACTTCCAGCAATCTTAGAAGAAGGCATTAGGCAGGCATTCAGGACAGAGGCAAAGGGTGTAACTACTGAGCTGGTGGCACCTGTTAGGTCAGCCCTAACCTGCCCAGATGCTCTCGACTGTAACAAATGGACTGAGAAGGAAAGTTGTAACCCGATGTGCTGTGTATTTCTTTTAAGATGTCCAAAGCTACCTGGTAATTTGGGTTTAAGAAATAATCCAGCCCTACTCACCCAGAACGAGCTTGCCGCGGCCACATCCATCGCTGTGGGGTCCTATCCCAACCAGGCCTGCACTGACTGCAGCCTGTATGCCGACGTCGACCCCCTGCTGCCGTGCTACTGTGACTTAAATGAGGGCCTCTGATCTGGGGGAGGCACCCATATCTTCAGGAGCAATATGTTTAGTGTTTTATTACTCAAGTTTTATAATGTTTATATTATGTACTTTGAATAAATATGTAACACTGAAAATAACCCTTCCTGCATCCAGATTGTTCATTATGAATGTACTTCAATTTGTGTATTCCCCACCTTGGGTCTTGGGCTACTAGCTTTTTAATAAATATATTGTAGTAGTATAAGGAGAATTAGAATAGAAACTAAAAAGCTAAAAAGATAAGTAAGCAATTTAACAGGGATATCACTGTGCCAAATTCTCAGATGAAAAATAAAAGTATTTGAAAACTAGCTTTAGACTGAAACTTCATAGGCAAAAAGGAAAACACTATCTGCAGATGAGACAAACTTTTCCCTGATGCTAAATTCTGCTTGGATTTTATTGTATAGAGCCCTCCCTTTGAAACCCTGAATAAAGGGACATGTACTTCTTGGGTTTTACAAAGACTCAGAACCAGTTTTCAAACTTGGGCATAAACTCACATCTGAAAGCACACAGTCTAGTCACATTTTATTTCCTCCAGACTCTTGAGCCACTGAATTGTCTGAGAATGTAGCGTTTCCATAGGGATATTCTCTCCCAGCAGTTGACAGGGTCCCCACAAAGTCAGCCATACTAGCATCCAAAGATGTAAGACAAGAATCCCGGGGGGCAGAGCAGGGTGTGAAAGTCACTTCAGACATCCTGGTGGCTTAATGGTTAAGTCCGCCGGACACAATCCAAGGTCCTGGTTTTGCAACCCGGGGCTAGGGAGGAACAGACAAGCAACTAGATAAAGTACATCTTCCTCCTCTCTCTCCTTGTCTGTCTGCTCGCCTACATTCCAGTCTACTACTTTCAAAAAAAGTCAGTTCTGAGCTTAGTTTGCTGTTCTCTCAAAGGGAGGTTTAAGCCATTGTATCACCATTGGAATGCAAAGCCATACTTCCAAATACACTGGATAGCAATGAGGTCAAGAGTTAAGTATGGGTGATCTAAGAGCAATGTTGAAGTATTATTAAGAGAAAGAATGTATGTCTGGGTTTTAATGTGTGCCTGGTTACTGCTGTCTGAATTTACAGGTTCAGAGGTTCTCTTAGTTGATTGACAAAATTTCCATTGAGGTCATTGCCTAGGATACCTCATGGGTTCCAGGTCCTCTTTTAGGCAATTACTCCAGAGATAAGACGCAGCTCCTATTCTCAGATACAAACCCCAAGAGAAAACCCTCTAAGTACAATTCCCTTCCAGATAAAGAAGTCCCATACGACATTGTAGGACCCAGGAGATGAGGCAGGCAGTCTCACAGGCGGGCTAGTTCCCCACAACAGCACTCGTTCAGGCCATTACAAAGCTTAGATGGTTTGGAGTCTACCATCCGGAAGCCACTGGCTTCATGAGACAGTGGAATAAACTTCTGAAGGCTGTCACAGCCCTAGCTAGTTGGCAATACCAACTACTGCAGCGGTGGGGCAAAGTTCTCCAGCAGACTGCATGTGCTCTAGAGCAGCAGCCAGTACAAGGTATTGTTTCTCTAATGCCAAGACTCACAGGTCCAGGAATCCAGGAGTGGAAATATTACCCCTAATAAACCACTAGGAAAATTTTTGCCTTCCACGTTCATCCTGGCCTAGAGAGAGGAATGCTTCCACCAGGAGGCAATGATTCCACTGAACTGGAAGTTAAGGCTGCCACCCAGTCACTCTGGTTCCTCCTACCTGAGAGCCAACACCCCAAGAAGGGAGCTACAGTGTTGACTAGGGTGACTGGTCTGGACGTCTAAGGAGAAAAAGGACTGCTCTACAACACAGATAAGGAAGAATAGTTATGAAAAGCAGGATGTCTTAGGATGCCTAATTAGTGATCCCTGTTAAGGTCAATGGAAAGCTCCAGCAACCCAGTCCAGGCAGGACTACTGATGGCCTAGACTCTCAGGAGTGAAGGTTCTGTCACCCCGGTATGTCAAGAACCATGGCAGCTGTGGTGCTTGATGAAAACAAAGTGAATATGGAATAAGTAGGAGAAGGTGGTTATAAAACCAACTAACACCAGGTTATCAGTTAGAGAATACACTGTGTATATGTAAATGGATATTAAGCAATTATCTTTGTTTACTTTCCTCTTATTCCCATATCAGAAGTGTCTAAAGTTTTTCTTGATACATTTCCTTGAAACCTTGTAAAATTCATTTTCCATGTTAAGTTGAACAAATTCACGACTATTTTATTGGTTAAGATTCAGTGTGATCGTAACAGAACATCTCAAAATAATAGTGATTTGTATAAGAATTTTATTCTCATGTTTAAGATGCCCAAGAGGAGGCAATCAGGCTAGCTGCCTTTCCTCAGTGTCGGGCACCAAGATGTTCTAGTGTGACTTCTTTTCCCAATGGCATAGACAGCATGGTCCAAGATGACGGCCGGATCTCAAGCCTTCACATCTAAAATCTATACAGAAGGAAGGCAGTCGGGAAAAGCTAATTCATGCCATTCTGTTCATATCCCTTGTGCTATAGCTGAACCACACAGAACTAGCTGCTAGGAAACTCAGAAATGTAGTTATCATTCCAGTTATGAACGGGCCTAGTAAACACCAACGGAATAGAGACTGTGCAGTGAGCTCTCTCTGCCCTAATCATGAAGTGATCTCTGACTGTTCTAAACATTCAGTGTTTTGATTCTGTTAACATCCTATGGTAAGGCATTCAGCATCATTCTTGTCTTAAGTGTCAGTGTTTATACCTGTTTATGACTTATTCCATCTCATAAAAGACTTAGAGAACCTCACAGAACAGTGCCTGACAATGAGCTTCAGAAACAGCTGTGAGCACAGAAGGGGCATCAGGTGCCCTCTGGACTGTTCCAGCTCCTTCACAGAGGACGTTCGTAAGGACAGCCTGGTGACAGTCTTCTTAGTGTTTTATTCTGGTGCTGGTATAATGCTGGGTAATGCAGGATAATGCTGGCTTTTTCAAATGTTAGAAATTATATTTCCTCTTCCACTTTCTGGAAAAGTTTGAGAAGGACTGATACTGGTTCTTCTTTAAATGTTTGTTAGAATTCACCAGTGAAGCCATCGGATCCCAGGATTGTCTGTTAGGATTCTATGCATGTTGTGAATGTCCCAAAGTTAGAAAAAATAGAAAAAGGGATAGAAAAATTCTCAAGTGACTATTAGAGTGTGTACCTTTGTATATGATAAAAATGAACAGAGTGTCCCAATTAGCCCTCATTTAAAGAATAAATTCACTAAAATATTGTGAAACATTCCTTTCATAAATATAAAATATCTTAAGCAAAGATTAGCTGAAAATTAAATATTTCTATTTAATTACAAGTGGTTTTCAGTGTGGATGCATTTATTTTTTAAAGGTAAGCATATCACCCTCAACACATATACAATAGTTATAATTTCTGATTATCAAATCTGCCAGAGAGAAATACAATCTCTGATTCATATACATTAACCTTCGGTGCAGAGCCCCATACTTTCCAGAGACTTAAAGTCTGGAAAGAAGGACTTCGACTCAGGAGAGAATTCCTGATACTTTGAGTTTACTGAAATAAAACAAGATGACATCTCTTGTTTTACATCGAACACTAAATCTAAAATAAAGTCTTAAAAAGAAATAGGCCAGTTCTGATATTTTATTTCCCTATGTAATGCTACACTGTTCTGAAACAAATAATATTAGTGGCTCTAATATAAATTAATTTTACATATTCCAAACACTGCATTTTATTCATTACCTGAGATAAATAATACAAAATGTAAATTAGTGGTCTGAATTAAAGGTTCCAAGTCTTAAAGTATCCAATTTTTCCAGGACAGTTAAAAAAGAAAAATTATCAAATACACTAAGTATTACTTGTCTTACGCCTAAGAAAATAAGGTCTTCGTAGAAATAAAAGGTGTACCTCTAGCAAACATATATATAATACAAACTAAATAACTGCATTAGAAATCCTTAAAAATATTTAAATACTTATGCAACTTAAAAGCATACATAAATTTCTGTAAGTGAAAAATATAAACAAACAAAAATAATTTAGGACCCTATTCTGTACAGTACCAGATGATAGCGAGAAGCACAGTAAAAATGAACATTGAGGTCACTGTAAATAAGTAAATGTTGACCCTTCAAAGAACATTAAATACTTGCTTTTCAGGAACTTTTTGGAGGTTCTGGCTTTGCAATAAATATGTAATAAATATCTGCAGCACACTGCACACGCTGAGCACTCATCTCTCTCCATTTGAAAGTCTTTCTCCTGAGTCATAATGTCTCAGAGGCATCTGAATAGGCACAGAGCTGGGGTTTCGCAGCAAGTCCATTAACAAAGCAATCTTATTATCCATGTGCTGCTGGAGTTCATGTACTCGCTGATCGATGTAGTCCATGAGTTTCTTTTCCATCAGTTCCATATTTTTAGAAAGAATCCTTTCCAAGTAGGTGCACACCGGTTGCTCTTCCATTCTAAACATAAAAATAGTAATATGACAATTATCCCTGACATAACAAAAAAAACCTAATCTTTACAAGCAGCTACTCACACTGCTGAAATCTGTCTCCACGACTGCACTCTGTTCCTACAACACATCTCCAGGTTCAATGACATACTCACAAGTGGCCACGATCCTCGACGCCCTAAGCATTCCTGTTTCATTCTTTAAACATTTAAGCATGTAACTGCAATAAGAATAAAAAATGTAAAAATGATCCCCAAAAAACTATTTTCTAGAAAGAATCTTTTATTTTAATTTTCAAGTCAAGATCGACCCTGCCAAAAAACTCTGAGGGTCTCCATGTGTCTTTTAAGTCCTTTCCCAAGCAATCCTACAATTTAAGCAGTTTTGTCTTGTTCAATCAATCTCATTAAAATATCAAAAGTTTCTTTTCTAACCTAATATGAAACCATTCAAAAGTGAGTATAACTGGAGTGGACAAATTAAAATCAACCCCAATCACAGCAGTTTCTTAGGCTCACAATGAATGAACACTAGGACAGTGAATTTCAGAACAGTATATAAAACCCTGGATCTCCCTGACTTCAGAGGTTCCATGAGGTCAAAAGTATTTTTATAAGAAGCTACATGTTACTTGAACCTTCCAGGCTCATATTTTCATGAATGTACACTGATAATTTTTAGAAGATACAAAGTCATTATTCTGGAATGTATGGAAGATTTTTTAACTATTTTCAAATGACTGCAGAATTACAGGATGTTGTAAATATACTAAGTTTCTCCAGTACCATTCACCAACGGTCCTAATAGTTAAGAGTCACCCAACTATGGTGTAATAGTGAAGAAATCAATGTTGCTACAGTTTGTATATATAATTCTTTGCCATTTAATCACATATCACATATATACACAGTCATGTAAGCATTACCACAATCAATATGCAGAACTATTCCTTAGTCACAAAGTTCTTCCTTCCTTCTATCCCTCAATGTCATTTCCACTCCCTTATTTCCCTCCCCTCCTTCCCTAATGCCTGGCAACCACTAACATGGTGTCCATCTCTATCATTTTATTTCAAGAATGCTATACAAATGGAGTCCCACAGTATGTGACTTCTTGAAATTCTCTTTGTCACTCAGCATCATGTCTTTGATAGTCATTCAAACTGTTGTATCAATAGGTTACTTTTTATTGCTTACTGGCATCCCAGGAAATGAATACAGCACAGTTTAACCATTATTTTAATACATTCGGATGCTTCCAGTTTGGAGCTATTACAAATACAGTTTCTATGAACAATTATGGACCTACACTTTCATTTCTCTGGGACAAATGCCCAACAGTATGATTGCTGGGCTGTATGGTAACTATATTTTTCAGTCTTTAAGAAACTGCCAAAATACTTTTTAGAATGGTTGTATTGTTTCATATTATCCCACCAAAAATGTATGAGAGATCCAGTTTCTCCACATCCTCGCTGCTCTCTGGTACCATTACCATCTTAAAAAATGTGTCACTTCAGTCATTCAAATAACTACAGTGTATAGGTATCCTGCTGTGGTTTTAATATGCATTTTCCTAATAGCCGTGAAGTCAGTTTTCATGGGCTTATTTGCTCTCTGTATAACAGCAAAATGGCAACAGCTACTTATGTATTGTGACCATGTTCTAAACTGGGTTATTTTTAATGCTAAGTTTTGAGATTTCTTCACATAGTTTAGATAGAGTCACTTGTTGGATTTGTGATTTGTAAATATTGTTGCCCAGTTTGTAATTTGCTCATTAATCCTATTAACAGGGGTTTTCCTGGGGTTAAAGCTTTAAATTTTGATCAGGTCCAATATATTAAATTTTCCTTTATTATTCGTTTGGTGTCACATGTAGTCTTTTCTTAGTCTTAGTTTCTTGAGATTTTCTCCTATATATTATTAGAAAAGTTTTATGGTTTTATGTTTCACATGATCTATTGTGATTTAATTTTTGCGTAAGATATAATGCTTAGGTCACCATTCACCTTTTTTTGCTTGTCTTTTGCTTTGTTTTATTTATTTTTATTGTCCAGTAGGCTCGCCATTCACCTTTCGACCCTTACATATCTAATTGCTCCAGCATCCTGTGTTTAAAAGGCTACCCACCTCTACTGAATTGTTGCTGCACCTTTACCAAAAAATCATTTGTGCTGTTGTGTGGGGATATTTCTCTGCCTCCTATTCTAACCTATAGATCTATAAGTCTATCCCTCTACCAATAGCATAGTCATGAATACTGTGGTATATCCTGAAATCAAGCAGTGATTTCTCTCACTTTATTATTCTTTTTCAAAATTGTTTTAGCCTTTCTAGTTCTTACAGCTTTCCATTTCCAAATTTTTGAATAATCTTATCCTCATTTATAAAAATTCTTGAACTCTTGACAGGAATTGCATTAAATCTATAGTTCAATTTGGGGAGAAATGAACTGAGTCTTCAAATCCATGAACATGGTATGCCTCTCCATTTATTTAGGTCTTCTCTGGTTTCATCAGAATTTTGCAATTTTCAGTATCTTGTATCTATATATCATGCACATATTTTGTTAGATTTTTATCTTTTTTACAATTACTATTATAGATTTATATATTTTCTAAGTATTTGCATTTGTTTTTACATCTCTAATTTTCTCTGGAGCAATGTAACTTTGGTATCAGGGTGTACTGGCTTTGAAATAAACTTGAAAAGTGTATCCTCCTCTTCTATTTTGTAAAAATGTGTAAAATTTGTGCTTTTTAAATGGTGGGTAGAATTTTCCAGTTGAGAATTCTGGGTCTGGATGTTTCTCATGAACATCCCAACTATGAATTCAGTACATTTAGTGGTTATAGCACTATTCTGTTAATTTCACCTTGGTTGAGTTTGATAGTTTGTGGTTTTGAAATTAACTTATTTCTTCTAAATAGTCAAATTCATCAGCATAAAGTTGTTTATAATATTCACCTTTTTAATGGTCTTAAACTCTAGCTTTATCCTGTCACATTCCTGCTCCTGGTGCTATGCATGGCTCTCTTTTTATCTTTGCCAGTTTGGCTAGCAATCTTATGACAAGTTTATCAATTTTATTGAAAATCTTAAAGAACTAGTGTTTTGCTTCATTGATTTTATTATTACTCTGCTTTCAATTTTACTGATTTCTGCTCTTTGTCGTGTTCTTCTTTTGCTTGTTGTTGGGTGTATTTTACAGGGCTTTTAAATTACAAATTCAATTTCTATAATGATATAGAACCATGTCAATGATCTCTTTTATTTGGTTGAGTTCTAAGCCTTTAGTACTATATAGAACCTTTTCTCAGTATTCCCTTAGCTGCATCCTACAAAGTTTGATTTGTGGTGTTTTCATTCATCTCCATGTATCTTCTTTATTTCCATTAAGACTTCCTTCTCAACCACAGATTTGGTAAGCCGTTTAATTTCCAAGTGTTTGAAACTTTAATGTTATCTTTCTAGCACGGATTTCTTGTTGAGATCTTTATGGTCAAAAAAGACACTAGGCTTCCGGCCAAGCTGATGACCTGGCAGGCCCAAGACTCAACGTCCTCTCCACAGAGCAACCGGAAATGTAGTTATTCTCCAGAAAAACACCAAGGAAAAGCAGCCACCGATGCCGTAGGGACACAGAAGCAACCACGACAACAAAAGGTAAGCAAAAACATCTGGGTTCAGAGCTACACGCAAGACTCAGACTTGGGATTCCCGCCAAGGCGGCGCGAGTGGAACTGTGGGAGAAAACGGCGCTCCCGGGAATCGCAGACGCAGTGGAGAGCCCGCGCATCTGGCCGTGAACATGGACCTGGGGCGGCGGTCTAGGCGCAGGCGAAAGAGAGACCAGTTCCCCAGCTGTTTGAACTGGAGGCCAGTCAAGAAAATTATGCTGGGCACAGACATAACCAGACTGTCAGTGAGCGGAATCGACATCTTGCCCAGATCTGCAGAACCCGCCCCACCCACCGGAAACCCCGCCAACCGGAAATCCCGTCCTCGGGGTTAAAGGGAGACGGCAATCCCCCAGAGGACAACACGGGCGATGGTACCCACTAGCGCCACCTGTGGGTGTAAGTGAAACTGCAGCCCGAGTGCCAATCTGATCACTGAGGTTGGGAGCTAGAACCCTGGTGGAAGTCTCCGCATCCCTCACACAAACTCCAACCCCATAGACTGAATTTTCTGGCAGCAACAGAGGGCCCACATAAGAACATCAATAAATCTAACCAGTGGTGATGTCAAAAAACTCAAGAAATCCCAGTGTCCAAACCAAGATCCAGGCTTACTCAGCGTAAGTCAATACCCTACACAAGGCCATCACTGAAGGAAAACCTAATCCACTGCAGGAAAACAAAATGCCAAACAGAGCGAAGACAGAGAAATATACATGAAATGATGGATCAAATAAAAAATCCAGGGGGAAATCTGAATGCAACAGACATGTGCAAGTTACCTGAGGATGAATTTAGGGTAACAGCGATAGACATACTCACGGAAATCAAGAGCACAGTAGAGGAAGAAAAAGAGAACAATGTCAGATTTTGGTATCAGTGTGATGTTGGTCTCATGGACAGTGTTTGGGAGCATTCAATGTTTTGGAAGAGTTTGAATAGAATAGATATTCTCTGAAGATTTGGTGAAACTCATTGGAAGAGTCATTTGGTCCTAGATTTTTATTTTTGGAAGACTTTTGATTACCTCTTCAATTTCTTTGCTTGTGATTGTTCTGTGGGGCCTATCGAAGAACTTGGCATATATTGTCTTATTTAAAATAAGTATGTTGTAAATTTTATTATCCACACTTTATAGATGAGAAAACCTAAGCTAAGAAATATGCCTAAGGTTATATAGACTACAAGTGTCAGAACCCATTGGCTCACCTTTATCTTTCATGCCAAAATCCTGTGTGCTTAATATTTTATCCTGTTTAATTCTGTTGTTACTGATATTATTTTGTTTGGAAAGATAATGCTATCCAAAATTTTTGAATTTAACTTTCATCATGATGAGGTTATTTTTTCCTTTTTAGTTACCTTATTCTTTTTGATAATTCCAATTTTTAACTTACCTAAATTAAGGAATGTGACTCAAGCTTACATTATGAATTTTTATATATTTTACTAAATTCATTTTAATTGTTTTGGAAATATCCAATATATTGAACTCTACTGAGCTTCTTTTGAAATAAGTATTTAATGTGATAAATTATTTTCTTTTCTTGACCTAAAAAAAATCAAAAGAAAAATCAAAACAAAAGAAAATAAGGAGTGGTAAACTAGAACTGTGGTGGTGGGTATGGTGTGAAATGCAGACTGAGTTATGAGTTCAATATCCTAAAAAGCATACAATGATGTGAAATAATAAAACGAATATATATAGTATATAATAAACATATATGTATAATTATCATATAATGAATATCCATATATCCACCATATTGTTCAATTTTACCTGTTTTGAAATGTATAGAAATTTTAAGAAAGCATATAAATAATTCTTTAAAAAGGAAAAAAAATTAAAGTTAAAAAAAAGATACAGTGTATTATTTCAACCCAATTAAATTTGGTTAGGTTTACTTTCTATGACTAAAGTGTCTTTGGGAATCTTCCATGGATGCTTGAGAAGATGTGAATTATGCTACTGTTGGTGAAGTCTTCTAAAAATCTGAATTAATCCTTTTGGTTTGGCTGGCACTATTTAGTTCCAAACTAATCCAACTACCTCATTTTCAGACGAAAAACTAAGCAAAGGGAGAGTGACAATGAGACAAAGCTATAACTGCAACTAGCGTTCTGAATTCCACTGTGGAATAGTATTTTGACATACTACATTCAGGTAAATGATAGGGAATGCACTAAATACTTAACCATTTCTTAATCAGACATATACTGCTAAAATACGGGAATATATAATCAGGTGACAAGAGCCTGTATACTATAAATATTATCATAATTTTGACTATAAAGTTAGCATACAAAGAAAATCTGTGTGAATGACATTCTTAACATATCCAGCCAAAACAATACAAAAATAAAACAATGTAAAGAATACGAATCCCACAGTTAATCTCCATACACAGATACCTTTCTACGCTAACTTTAATTTTATTCTTCCCCTTCCACAAAAACACTGAGAAAGGATCAACACCTCCATTCTCTCATTTGAACATCAAAACATCCATATGAAGTAGGCTACAAATATGATATCATGAGGAGACCAAGGCTAAAGGTAACTTGGCCAAGGTATTACAGGTAGTATATGGCAAAACTGATTCTTTCAAAGCAACAAATTCTACTCTATATAATAGCTATTTCTTATAAATATGTTCATAGCAAACTGCAATATCTCTTAAAATTATTGCAGGAAACATTTTCAGACAGCTCTCACTGAGACAAATCTGTTTCCCTTCAGTTAATTCTCAGAGCTACCAAACGTAAACCACATCTGTCTTAAATACTTACGTAACACCAAGAGTGCCTTCATGTGGCTTGGTGACATTCTCCTGCCACTTGGCGCTGTGTCCCAAACGGAGATGGTTAACTTGACTACACAAATTCTGGAGAAAGGGCAGCAATTCAGAGTTAGGTACAATGGAGTTGTCACTTGCTTTCTTTGGTAAGAAAGAAGACACTGCATTTTTGAGATCATTCTCAAGAAGAGAAATGTTTTGTGGCATAATGTGACACTCATCAAGGTTTGTAATATTTCCTCCATCAGGTGGCTGGGTACTTTTATCAATGAAAGCTTTTAAGTCTTTAGTCATATTTCCAGATGACAATCCAGTTCTAAAAGGAAAAGGCGTGGAGGATGACTTGTCCATGGTTTCTGAAGCAGGTGATGAATGTAGGTCAATCATGTGCTTATATCCTGTATTTCCCAAAATGGACTGGAGCTGCTCTCTAATGGGAACACAATTCTAAGCAAAGTAAATTAAGAAAATGTTACTACTAACATTAATAACGAGGCCAGCTAACTATGAGGGGTAATTTCTGAGTCAGGTCCTGTGCATTTGTTCATCTGATCTTGAAAACATCCATAAAAGCAAGCTAGTATTACTACCCTAATCTTAAGCTGAGGAAATCAAGACTGAACTCAGTCAGGTGTACAACTAGTGTGTGGCAGAACTGGGACATATTAGCTTAAGTATATTCCAGAGTAAGGGGCTTTTAAATATTTCACTATAGCTTTTTCTAGAGAAAACAGTAAGATATAATAATATGCTTAGTAAAATAGCATTAGCATTTCCACCTTAACGCCTCCTCAGTTTATGGTAATAAAGTACAGTTCTCTCAAATGAGTCACAGTAACTGATAATTTTCAAAATATGGTAAGATAACCTCTGTATATCTTGTGCAACTAATTTTTCACGGAGGATATACCAAATAGTTATTCTACTTAAAATATGATATTCTGTATGTAAAGCTATGATATTTTTAATGATTAAAATGAGCTACCTTTTGACTATGTCTGCTTTAAAATTCATAGGATAATAGATTATGTTGTGCGGCATCAACTGCACTGGTTAAAATTACAACGCCTTATATTAATGTCAAATATCTCTATGATCCTGTCTCAATCTACCTTAAACTTCCGCCATCATTTGTTCAGTCCAGAAAAATGAAATCGTCTTCATTTCTAGACATATCCTAAACCTTATAGAATTGATGATGTAATTCAGACTTCTCTCAAATTGCATCCCTCCAAATATACTTGCTTAATCCCATCTTTGTCTTTAAAGGCCTACATAAAATACTACTTCCTTTAGTATAAGCCTTTCCTAATCTTCCTCATTTCCTACTAGATGCCCTAGCTCAGCTAATGAGACTATAAATATAACAACAGACTATACATTAATTGATCTTTGACCTTATAAAGTGATCAAAATAGTGCCTTATTCACTGAGAAAGTGATTCATAAATATATACTAAATGAAATGAATGAGTGAATTCACAGAAAATTGTGAACATCTGAAACAAAAATTTGCAAGAGGGTAGATCTATAAAATGCAATTTTTACAAAAGTAAATAGACACCAGGCAAGCCAGTCATAAAAGTCCAAATAATCTGTCACTACCTGTCCTTATAAGAAGCCATCATTTTGAACTTGTGAATAATATTTGAAAAGAAATCTATTTCTACATACTTGTTGCTGAAATTTAACCATATTCATCAATTGCTGAGCTCCAGGTGATAACTTTGACCCCATGGACTCCATGATGGCTTGGACTCTCTCCAGGTCTGTCCTTGATCCTAGAATGGCAGAGCCTGTGGAAGAATTTTTCAAAACCAGCCTCGTGTGTACTACGACTTTACTGATGAACACACAATGCTTTTCACCGAAGGAGAGTAACTATTAAAAACAAAAGTTCAGGGGAAAAAACAATATTAAAAGTAATCATCACTTAAAGATCTCTTTTTTCTGTTACATACATAAGAGTGAAGCACTAAAGAAACTAAATATTCTCTAGAGCAGTCAGATGAAGAAAGTCTGAAAATAACTATTTTAAGAAATCCTTTTCAAACTAAAATATTACATGTAAGATAAAGTGTTACTTAGTTTTAGGAATTAAAGATAAATTGTACCAATCTAAGACCTTAACACACTCAACTTGGTATAATATATAGAGGAGGAAGAAGCATTTTTTATTCGTTTTTATTTTAGTTGTACATCTTGGTTGTTGTTCCCCCAGCCCCAGGACACGAATTCGCTTGGAATGTGTGTGGACTTGCCTGGAGGTGGCAGACCAACCATATTCCACCAGAGCACGCCACTATCGTATTATTTAATACAAAATCAAGCTGTCCAGAAGCCCATCCAAAGTGTTTGCTGAAATAGTAAATATAGTTAGTGTTCTAGAATTTAAAACTAGAAGGGAATGTCGGGATGACCTAAGAGCTTTACACATTAAAAAAAAGCAGAGTTCACAGTTATTTTCTACTCTATCAACGGAAACCCAAGTAGTAAAGGTGAAGCTTTGACTTTAGTTCCTCTGGCTTCTTTCCCAGCTGTTTTTCCAGTGGCTTATTTTGCTCATAGATTCTAAACCTAAGATATTTCATGTGTGGTACAAGACAACAGTAGCAATGTGAAGACGAAACAAAATTTGGAGCAGACAGACCTGAGTTCAGTGATTCTGGAGATTCTAGGGAGGAAAGTAGCATAGGCAGACCCTAAGGTCATCCCTTCCCATGAGCACATGTACTATATAACTATAAAGGGAGGCGCTGTCTCCAAAAAAGAACTACTAGCTGAACAGCTCATTCTCCACAAGGCAAAAAGGACATATAAATCCGGGGTAGGAGAGGCAGACGTGGTCTCCCCGAAAACCCATGGCCCGCTTGGTGTCTCACATTGGTGATTAAAGTTACAGCTTGTGTGACCCTCAGCAAATTACAGAATTTTAGTCAGGAGTAAAATGAGGGAAGGCAAAAAAATTATTTCATGGGTGTACCCTGGTGGAGCAGCGGTTAGGTCAATCGCCAAAGAAACAGGCCGCATATCCCCAGGTTTAAGTCTCAGGCCCAAGGGGAAGCAACCAGTGTGAACTAAAATAAAAATGAAGTGCTTTTTCCCTCCTCCCTCTTCTTGCCTACCGGTCTATTCACCTTCATTTCCTGCCTGTACCTTTCCTTTAAAAAAAATTTTATTTCACTTGTTATCAGTGAGAATTATATATTAACATTCCAGTATCTACACTAAGTACTCAAAAATATGCACCAGTAGCTATTATTTTTATTTTAACTTTCCTACATTTTTAACTCAGAAGTTTTCATACAAACCCTAGGATTCCCCTAAATGAAACAACTCTGCATTTCCATGTACTTCCATTGAACAATTATCAAAAATTCATCTTCAGAGATACATACAAATCACACAAAGACATAGGTAAATATAGATTTATGATCTAAAAACTCAGGGTGTCATCAAAAACAAGACTGTCATCAACAATTAAGTTAACGCACCATTCGACTTATACAACCAGATTCCAACCTCCATATTATCCCTTTTCTGCTTTTTAATTCCCTGTACATTGAATCTACTTGTAACATCTTGCCCACTATAACATTAGCAACTGAAGACACTGAAGACAGCAGTTCAAATCCCTTTAACTTGGTGATGGCTGCTGTCTAAAATGTCTCTAATTTTGCTCTATCTTTCCTGATATTTGGGACCCAAAACTGCTTATAAGTTGGCATCTAAGTTTCATATAAAAGTGAAAAGTAATGTTTTACTGTTTACCTAGGGTAAAAATATACCACTACTATATTATCAAGTACACAGCATGACATTTCTAAAGCTAATAAATGGTCAATTTTAAAAGAAAGGCCCACAATTTTTAAAAAAAGAAAAATTTTGTACACATTTACTAAGAATTGCTGAAGTAAGACCTGAAAATAAGTTGGATTAACTTCATTACCAAACTAACAGAAAATAAGTACCGATAATATGAAAAGTTTAGTTTTCAATGAGTTAAAATTTATTGATGACTTACCTTTATTTTACAAGCATGTGCAGAGCACTCCAATTTTAGATATTTTTTGTACAAAATAATCTTTTCAGGGTTACTGAAAATAAAGAATATTTTAAAATTTTTAAACATATCACTTTTAATAGTTATGTTCAAAAATAAAGTTTTCCAAGGCAATAGTTAATTCCTGAGATTCAGTTTTCCTGATGAGGGATAAAGAGTTGCAGCTTCCCACTGAAATGCACTGGGTTTTAAAGATGGCCTCTACCATTTACTAAGTATATGAGAATCTAGATGAGAAATGTACAACTGAGTACCACAGAACAGATTTTAAGGCTTAGTAAATGTAACTTATTTCAAACACATACAGTACATAAAAGTTCTATTTTGAGTTATTAAAAATTATGACAAAACCTTTATAAAAACAAAAAAGTATTATAATGGGCTAAATATGCTTACATGGCAAACTCTTGTAATGGGTTTCCTACATGAAAATGTGTTCCAAGCTCCTAACTCATTGACAAATTAACTTTGGGAAAATAGATCCCTGTTAGTTAAAGAAAACAAGAAACATTTATTAGAGCTTTAATCTGATAAATCTCTACCATTAACTATTACCTTCACACAATTTATTTCCCTTTTATTAGCTCTACATTTATAAAAACAACTAAACTGATCTAGACTGTCTTTAAGATCCCTAAAGGCTAAACTTCTAAGCCTACAGGTATGTTTTTATCTTCTCTCTAAAGTCTGGCATCAATGTCAAAGACTCCAAATATTGCTCAAGCTTAAGGAAGATTAAAAACACCAAGTTAGAAAAATACTTCCGCATATATAAATCACAAACCTGTCGTCCAGGAGAGTACAAACATTCTTGCCCCTACTGGTTCCACAGTACTCCTCTCCTAAATACACCTCCATGTTTCTTGCTGAACTTAAAATGCCAAGAGAAACGATTTCTTCGCCTCCCTTAGGGTCCGAGCTGAGGTAAAGGTAGCAAGGATTTTCATCCTGGTTGTTCAGGCTTCTTTTCAAAACCACCAGATCCTGG